>JABUQX010147194.1:20000-25836 GCA_015478945.1 Trachelipus rathkii
ATTAGCCAAGTAATTAGCCCAATAATTTGGTGATGTTAATGAACTTGTGCAAGCACATCAATATATACGATTCGTATCATCAAAGTTTTACAAGATAGCGAACGTTATATTTAGCGTAGCAGTTTTATGACGTCCGACTTATCCCATCAAAAAAGCGAGGGCTGCGGAGTCGGCGTCGGAGTCGTGGAGTCGTGCAATTTTCCAGGAGCCGGAGTCGGAGTCGGAGTCGAAAATTCTTTGCAAGTGGAGTTGGATTCGGAATCGGAGTCGAAAATTTCTGTGTAAATGGAGTCGGAGTCGAAAGTTCGTGTAAGTGGAGTCGGAGTCGGAGTCGGAGTCGGAGTCGGAAATTTATAGAACTATTATTATTATTATTATTATTATTATTATTATTATTATTATATTATTATTATTATTATTATTATTATTATTATTATTATTATTATTATTAATTTATGATGACTTCACTATTCGCTTTAACATTGAAAAAAAAGCGCACGGCTGTTTTATAATAAAAATAAAAATAATTTTCATTATAATTACGTTATACATTTGTTTCCGAAACTGAAATATATTTGTTTGTCATGTGTTGCGTCAGTGGCGTTCAGTTGCGCCCCCCCGCGACTTATTTTGTGCGCCCCCTTTAGTCATGGACGGGGTGGATAGAGTTTTTGGAACTTGAATGACAAAAAAGTTTTCTTGTTCATATCAAAGAAAAATCACATTAGCATTACAAAAGAACCAGAGTGTATTACAATGAAGCAGTATATATATATATATATTATTATTATTAGTTATATATATATATATATATATATATATTATTATTATATATTATATATATTATTATATATTATTATATATATATATATATATATATACATAATAGTAGATATATATATATATATTATATATATATATATATATATATATATATATATTATATATATATATATAGATGTTATTGTTATTATTATATATGTACTGTATATATATAGATATATATAGGTATATATATATAATCTCATTATATATATATATTATTATATATTATTATATATATATATAGTATATATATATATATATATATATATATATATATATATATATATATATATATATATATATATATCCCTTTCGCTCCCCACGTGGATTTAAATCTACATAACTTGATTTAGAATTTTCGACCTTATTCCCTGGAGCATAAGGACCATTTTTGCATGAAATGACTCGAGAAAAATCAGACAAACGCGAATATACTCTTAAATGTAAAAACAAAGCTGTCAATAGGCTTCTGGCCTTGATGAAAGACGGATGTGTGTCATTTTTTCGTCTGATGAGCAGTTTTTGGTATTTTTTTCCATAGGTTTTATTTAATTTTCCCTATTAAATATTTTCTATGCTAAGAAATTTTTTTTTCAAAAAGCATATATTTGGACTTTATATGTCATAAATAAAATGTTTACACGATATTAAATAGTTATTTCAATTTTAACTTGTTTTGGGCACGAAAGGGATATATATATATATATATATATATATATATATATATATTTATATATATATATAGTTATATATTTGCAAATAAATTATGTTAATTATATATATATATATATATATATATATATATATATAGATATATATATTATATATATATATATATATATATATATATATTTATATATATTTATATAAAAGAGATGTGCATTTTTAAAACACTTTTACATTACTGTTATTGGTAAAGTAAAGCAAAAACTTACTAATAAACAATACAACATTTGTCATTACTTTTTAACTTTGACATTAATAGTCTTCGTCTCTTTGCATCACAAAATGTTCGCACTAATTTCTCCAAGTCCAGTGCGCGAGCCCGATCATACTCTATGCTAAGTACAGGCAATTCACTTAACCTTACGGTCGTCATGGTACTTCTCAAATAACTTTTTATTAGTTTTAATTTTGAAAAAGGTCTTTCAGCAGATGATGAAGTTACTGGGAGTGTCAGAAACATTATAAAAGCTGTACACACTTCTGTAGTGTACACACTACAAGACAACATATTTTCAATCAACAAATATTCTGCCACTTGTATTATTTTTGTCGTTTTTCTTTTCTTTATTTCACTTGCCACAACATTTCTGAAGCAGACAATTTCCGTAACTAAAGAACTTGTCACGTCGGCTTCATATTTTTTTGTAAAACTTGTCAGCAGACTCCATGAGCTCTTTATCTGTTTGTTCTGTAAGGGCTGTAGTGCTCAAAAAGCAAAACATCTGTTTCACCTTCCTCATATCTGATACCTCCGATTCACTTGGCCTATTAGTATATCAATGTTTCTGTAAAAAACCCTCATCCTGAAATTGTGCAAAGGATCAATGAAGTCAACATCTTTAGAAAGCTCATCAAAGAAGCTTGTCACTTTGCTTTTGCGTTTAGTAGGCAATGAAGTCTCAATTTGCCAGCTTCTTGCAATTTCCTGGGCCTCTTCCACTAGCTTGTAAAACTCTCCCTGCAACTGGTTTAGTTTGGTGACACACCTTTCTAAAAGAGTGGAAGCTTCATCCAGGGATATGTTTGATTTTTGGAGTGTTTTAGAAGTGATGTTAATACTTTCCAAAATTTTGCTTTGAAACACAAGCATTAAAATGAAGTGAAAAGTAGACATTTTTCTTCTTAATGCTGTCGCCTTAACTACTTCAGAGCTCTTTGTTGAAGTTAGGATGATTTTTGATAAACAATTCAAAATATAAATGAAATTAACTTTAACTACCAACAAGCAATCGAACCTCGAAGACCATCTAGTTGGACACAGTCTTTTAACAGTTTTGTTGACCATGCAGGTTTCTGAAGAAATTTCTTTCAGTGATTGCCATCTTGGAAGACTCTGACTGAAATACCCATATATCTCATTAATCACATCATAAAAACAATCATTTCTGTAATCTCCTTTACAGAATCATTCAAGACTAAGTTAAGGTTGTGATTTGCACAATGCACATACTCTGCATTAGGCAACTTTCGCTTGATTTTGGTCTGCAGTCCAATGTACTTCCCACTCATAACAGTAGCACCATCATAGCCCTGCCCTCTGCACTTTTTAATTGAAAAATTATTGCTTTCCAAAAACTTACACACTTCACTTTCTAAACCTTCGGCCTTTTGATTTGTTATGGGGATAAACCCCAGGAATGACTCATTAATTTGAAGCTTTTCATCGTAATTGATGCAGACATATCTTATTACTACTGACAGTTGGTCAGTTTTAGAAATATCTTGGGTCGTATCTAAAATAAGAGAAAAAAAGGGCGCATCTTGAGTTTCACTTATTATGTCACGGAGCACATGTTGTAAAGCCAAACTAACGAGTTCATTCTGAATAGGAGCACTCATATATTTTGTTCTGCTTTTCTCATTCTCCAGGTGACTTTTAAGAAGCGGGTCATACCTGGATAACAAATCAATAATATTGAGAAAGTTTCCAGATTTACTATCAATATATCGGGTTAAAATATCGATGTATATATATATATATATATATATATATATATATATATATAGGTATATATAAAGAGTGTATATATAAAAAAAAATATATATATATATATATATATATATATATATATATATATATATATATATATATATATATATATATATATATATTATTGATATATACAGGGTGATTCATAACGGGTGTATAAAAATGAAATCTGTGATAGAATGGAGTATTTGGAATACAATCCCTTCTATGAATATTTGACCAATCTGCAACACCTAAATAGTTACAGTCGTTTAAACCTAATGTAGGAGCCTACACCGCAAATGGCGCAGGTAACAATAAAGCGACTTGAATATGTGTGTATGTTATATTAAATGTTCAAAGTAACAAATTAATATAATAAACATATGATACGAACAATAATGGTGGACAGGCGTGTATTGTGGGATCACGGTCCGTTCGATGGCTGCCCAGAATATCCAGACACCAACCAACGATTCTTCAAGCTAATGTCAAGAAAAGTTCACGTGGTTAAACACAAAACACATAATAAGTTATAGATAACGTTGAAGTGTTTCAAAGTAATAAGACAGAAATGCTATAAGAACCTCCAACAATCCCATCTTCCATGCCTATCAATCTAGTCTAGAATTTAATGTCATATTAATCATCTAGTCCATATATAAAGGAAGTAATATAAAGATGTCATAAATAAGGTAAATAAATATAGAAGTGAGGTTTCTAGAATTTTAAGAATAGTTAATATATAATAAATAGAGAATATAGTTATATAAATATATGAATATTATTTAATATTATTATTATTATTATTATTATTATTTGTTATTATTATTAATAATATTATTATTATTATGATAACTTAATATTATTATTATTATTATTATTTTTATTATTATTATTATTATTATTATTTTTATTATTAAGATAATGATGATGATGATGATTTATTATTAATATTATAATTATTATTAAAATTATTATTATTATTATTATTATTATATTATTATTATTATTATTATTATTATTATTATTATTATTATTATTATTATTATTATTGTTTGTATCATATGTATTTATTATATTAATTTGTTACTTTGAACATTTAATATAACATACACACACATAGTCAAGTCGTTTTATTGTTACCTGCACCATTTGCCTTGTAGGCTCCTGCATTAGGTTTAAACGGCTGTAACTATTTAGGTGTTGCAGATTGGTCAAATGTTCATAGAAGAGATTGTATTTAAAATACTCCATTCTATTACAGATTTCATTTTTATACACCCGTTATGAATCACCCTGTATATATATATATATATATATTATATTTTTTTATACATAGCTTATATAAATATATATATATATATATATATATATATATATATATATATATATATATATATATATATATATATATATATATATATATATATATATATATAGAGAGAGAGAGAGAGAGAGAGAGAGAGAGAGAGAGAGAGAGAGAGAGAGAGAGAGCTTTCATTATGGAGTTTTCATCGAAAAAGTGTTCATCCCTCTTACCCGCCGTGCGCCCTCTCGGCTCCTGCGCCCCGCACCGCGGCCTGCGGGGGCGCGCTGGCCGTCCCAGCCTGTAAGGCCTTGCACTCTTATGTCTCTACATTACCAAGAGATTAGATACACTGGATCTATTTGAAAGTATTTTTATTCTCAAAAGCAGTTACAGCAAAATAGTTGAAACAAAAATTTTTATCTGTAACTTGTAAGCCCTAAGCTTGAGTCAGAGTTGAAATTTTGAATTTGACAGCTGGAGTCGAAGTCGGAGTCGGAGTCGGAGTCTTGTTTGAGTGAAGTCGGAGTCGAAAATTTTTGTTTAAGTAGAGTCGGAGTCGAAAATTTTGTTTAAGTGGAGTCGGAGTCGGAGTCGGAGTCAGAGTCGGAGTCGAAAATATTTGAATTTAAGGAGTCAGAGTCGGAGTCGAAAATTTTATTTTACGACTCCGCAGAACTGAACAAAAGTACTTCACTTCATTCCCCAGAAGTAAACTAGAGATATGTCAGTATGCAACCATGATTGTTTGTGAGGGTTTCAGAATTGTTTTAAGCCACCGTTTGAAAGCACTATCGCATTAACCTTCCTTTATCCGGGCTTGGAACCGTCATGTGTTGCTTATTAGCAAATACTACAAGTTTTATATTTACTATAACAATTTTATACGACTCATCACCTCGACAAGAATACTACAAATTTTACACATGAATATCAGTTTATATGATTCAGTTCAGAGAACTACAAATCTTATACTTTTAACACGATCCTCTGAACGAAGCATACCG
>JABUQX010147195.1:0-5000 GCA_015478945.1 Trachelipus rathkii
ATATATATATATATATATATATATATATATATATATATATATATATATATATATATATATATATATATATATATATATATATATATATATATATATACCCATTTTGCTTATGGTATGTATGACATTCCAGTGCCTAATGGTTCGCCTTTCTGTTATGCGTTCATATCCACACTCATCCTCCAGACAACATATCATATACACATACTTATATCCACACCCCTCTTCTAGACAACATCTTACAGACATCCCTTTCCCTTATATCCATACGTGTACATACATCGTATGTCCTGCGTGTCGTAGAAGGCGACTAAATGGTAGTTAGGTTGACTGCCCACTACCACTTATTTTTTGCCAGGAATGCTAATGCATGCCTCGGAGAAGGTCGTGATCGCCCTTCTATCTATCCTTCGGCGAAAATGTATGAATCGTATCTGTATATGAAATGTCAGAGGAATAAATGTTGAGGAGATGAGGAGAGAGGTGATGGATGTATTTAGAAAGGGTAAATTTGATTTGCTCGCTGTGACTGAAACAAAGATGAAAGGAAACGGTGAAAATGAGTGGTGTGGTGTGAAATGTGTTTGTGTTGCTGTGGAAAGGAATGAGAGGGGATAGAAGGATTTGCAATTCTGATGAGTGAGTTGTGGTAGAGAGCTATGGTAGATTTTGTGTGTGAGTACTAGAAGTCTAAAGGTTAAATTTAAGTTTGAAAAGGTAAAAATTTGTGTGGTTGCGACATATGATCCATCTGAGGGTAATGTTGAAGAGAGTACGATTTTCTGGGATAATCTGAATGATGCTTTGGATGGGGTGAGTAGGAGATTCAGTTCATTTGCCACATATCTCGCCCACCCAAGTGATTTTTTACAGTTGTCACTACCACTCTCACGGGCAGAGCCCTATTCATGAGGGGTGTAGCAATTTCAAAAGTTCACTCTCTAGCGCAAATTACGCATATGATCACAGACGCAGGCTTTAATGTGAGGAGACACCAGTAGGAAATACAGAAAATGGAAGAGAATTCCACACAACAGAGGTGGTGGGAAAGAATGAAGCACCACAGCGAACTAGCCTGGAATTGGCAATATCAACTCAGTGCGCAGATACAGCACCCTTTGTGCTACGAGGGTGTCGTAAAGGTGGTGGTACGCGAGTGATAAGTTCCCTCGAGCACCTGCCGCTGCGGTACCTATAGGATAGAGATAAAGCAACCAACATCGCGTCGCAAAGATAGAGGGTCAAGTGAACTGGAAAGTGCAGAACAGTTTATAAGCCTTTTGGTCTTTGACTCGACCCTGTCCAAAAGCCGGGTGAAACCAGAGCCCCCCTTCCAGATATGAGAGCAGTACTCCATACATGGGCGGATGAGACCCTTGTATAGCTGGAGCAAGTGAGAAAGGAGGAAACTTATAGCTCCAAAATAGAACTTCCGAAGTTCTTTGAGGGGCCAGGCCTTGAAGTGTAAACCATTTTGATGGAGGCCAAGACATTTTTTTGTTTATGTTAAGGCCAAGGATGTTTATATTGTCAACAGGAGAGACGACAGAACCGTCGAAAGAGATAGGAAAGTTAGAAGGTGTTTTGGAGAAGGAGATTTGTAAAGTTGGGTTTTTAAAGAATTGAATTTCACAAAGTTATTTCAATCCATCAGCGAGAATAAAATCGGAAAGATTAAGACGAGAGGCAATTCTAGAAGTAAAAGAGGGAGTAGAATTGATATGAGTTAAAGAATGAAGGGTCGAGTCATCAGAATACGAGTGGATAGAGTTAGAGGTGCAGGTGAGAAGATCATTAATGAAAAGTAGGAATAAAGTAGGAGATAAGACAGAACCCTGAGGAACACCACTATTGACAGAAAAAGAAGAAGTCGCCCCATCAACAACAGCCGATATTGAGCGATTTGAAAGAAAACTAGACATAAGTAAGCAAAGAGAAGGAGGAAACCCAAAGGAGGGGAGCTTGGAGAGCAGTGACGCGTGCCATACTCGGTCAAATGCTTTGGATATGTCAAGCGCCACCACGCAAGTCTCCCCGTAGTTCCTAAGAGCGAAAAACCATAAATCGGTTAGATAGGAATGTATATCGCCAGTAGACTTCGTGCAACGAGAGCCGTACTGGCGATCGGAGTGAGTTTCCAGATGATCTAAGAAGTGAGTTGAGAAGGGTTTCAAAGATCTTAGATAGAATATAAGTGAGAGCTACAGGGCGATAGTTAGAAGGATCAGAGCGGCTTCCTTTTTTCGGAATAGGTTGGACATGTGAGAGCTTCCAACACTGAGGGAGGGAAAGTGCTAGTATTGAGACATAGAGAATATAGTTGAGCGAGGGGCCGAAGAGATTAGCCTTTTCAGTTGGAGAATTAGCAACACAATGATCAGATCGAATAAGAGGAGGAAAGGCAGATTTACAGAAGTTGTTAGAGATGAAAGATTTGTCAGTAGGAGAACCAAGGAGGTTAGCGCACTTTCCTTTGATGAAAGCCCGCTTTGCTTGTCGAAGAGTATCCCTGCAACGATTTCTAGCTGAATGAAAATTAGCGAGAGTGATAGGAGAACGAGAATTTTTCCACACCCGATAGGCACTGTCTCTAGCCTGAATGGCCAGAGAACAAGCACGATCGAACCATGGATTATGAGAAAGAGAACAAGCACGATCGAACCATGGATTATGAGGAGAGAAAGATTTAGTTGAAGAAGGAATGAACCTGCTCATCCCATCAACGATTACAGCTCCCTCCTTATCTTTAAATCTTTATACATCCATCATTATTCCTTATTGAGGTAGCCAATTTGCTATCATCTGCAAACTTGGAAACCTTACATTTAAGTCCCTGATCTAAATATTTTATACATGTATGAGGAACAGCCACTTGACCTAAGAAATCGTTACAGACCACAAACATGTCTCCTCATTTCCATTAATAAATACTTTTCATTTTCATTGATTAACTATTATTATTATTATTATTATTATTATTATTATTATTATTATTATTATTATTATTATTATTATTATTATTATTATTATTATTATTATTATTATTATTATTATTATTATTATTGAGACTTAAGGAATCAAAAATTTTGATCGCTAAAATAATTTCGGGAGGTTGAACCCCCTGACCCTCCTGTCTACAGCCTTTTTTATATTAGTATATATATATATATATATATATATATATATATATATATATATATATATATATATATATATATATATATATATATATATATATATAGGGTGTATCGTTAATATTGCGAAAAAATTCAGTATGATATTCCTTGCATAAATATAAGATAATATGTGTCAATAAACATTTCACCGAAAACGCCTCGTTTCCAAGATACAAGGTGATGAAACTTATGTGGGACATATCTGATATATTCCATTGCCCGTCCCGTACCACATCTCAACCTTTAATAATAAGCACAAATACACCGTAGGAAAGGTTACGAACCTGTTATTTACTAGTTCCGTATCTCGCTTCATTTATACATATACTAGTCCGTGTCGCGTCAAGTTCTGTGTTCAAGTGTTGCTCATATTTTCAAAATGAATTACACAAATAGTGAAATGTGCGATATGCATTTTGTTTACTGTCGTACGAACGGTAATTCATTAACAGCCATGCGTCTCTATGAAGAAATGTACCCTAATCGTGTCATCCCGCATCATACTATGTTTGCACGTCTCCATCAACGTTTTAGAGAAGCAGGAAGTTTTAAAAAACTTACTAATGGAAACGGGAGACCTCGCACAGTATCAACTCCAGATGCCGAAGAACAGGTTCTCCAAGAACTTGAGGACAGTCCTACAACAAGTACCAGAAAGATTGCTGCAACACTACATGTAAGTTATTCAACAGTTTTCAGGGTATTGAAAAATCAACTTCTGTACCCTTATCACATCCAACGAGTGCAGGAACTTGTACCAACAGATTTTCCTGCAAAAGTAGCTTTGTGTCGATGGATGCAACAGAAAATTGCAGACAATCCTCACCATTTAGCAGAAATATTGTTCACCGATGAGGCAAATTTTTCCAGAGACGCCATATCGAACTTCCACAACAATCACATATGGGCTGATGAGAACCCACATGCAATAGTTGAAAGCCGCCATCAACTGTATGTATGGGTTGGAATTGTTGGCGACCATTTGATAGGTCCATTCTTTTTACCAGCGAGGCTTACTGGAGACGTTTATCGCCAATTTCTTGAACATGACTTGCCTACACTACTGGAAGACGTCCCATTACAATTAAGATCGAAAATGTATTTCATGCACGACGGCGCTCCAGCTCATTTCAGTTTAGTTGCTCGTAACTATTTGAACACTGTATATCCACGCCGTTGGATAGGTCGAGGAGGTACAGAACCTTGCCCTCCGCAGTCTCCAGACCTAAATGCATTGGATTTCTTCTTGTGGGGTCACCTGAAACATTTGGTTTATACAGCAACAGTTGAAAGTCCCGAAGAATTAAGGGCTCGCATAATCGCATCTTGTGACACAATTCGGCACACACACGGTATATTTGAACGTGTCCGCCAATCAATGCGTTGCAGAATAGAGGCTTGTATTGCCGCTGGGGGTGCTCATTTTCAACATTTGTTATAACCTTAGTGCACCATTGCTTCGTACTATTTCTGTTGTATATTTTCTTCTGTGCAGTAATGTATGTATTCTTATAATTGAATAAATTGAATGAATTTGTTAATTACCTTTCCAAATTTAGTTTACTGTTTATTGTAATTTAATGTTTAAATAGGTTTCATCACCTTGTATCTTGGAAACGAGGCGTTTTCGGTGAAATGTTTATTGACACATATTATCTTATATTTAAGCAAGGAATATCATGCTGAATTTCTTGAACATAACTTGCCTAACTCTGGATATAGACATATACATATATATAGATATATATATATATATATATATATATATATATATATATATATATTATATATATATATATATATATATATATATATATATATATATAT
>JABUQX010147195.1:7500-12821 GCA_015478945.1 Trachelipus rathkii
TAGGCCTAGCAAGCCACTTCCCGAAATAAACTGCTTGCAGAACTCAAGCGCGAGCCTCGGAAGCCGGACAGAACTTTAGACGACGACTTCGGCGAGATTTACGGAATGATCAGGAAAACACTTTTAAGAATTATAGGTGTGCCACGATAAATGTGGGTACCTATGGAGATAAAGAGGAGGAGATAATAGATATCATGAAGGAGAGGAAGATAGATATGTTGGGGATGGCGGAGATGAGAGTGAGGGGGTGTGAGGAGGGTAAAGAAATGGGAGAAGGATTTGTTCTGATGTATAGTGGGGTGAGAGAAGGAATAAGAAAGCATGGTGTCGGAATTATAGTGGGACCAAGACTGTCACCATGTATACAGAAAGTAAAAATTATAAATGAGAGGTTGATGATGTGCGTATTGAAGATAGGCCGGATAAAATATAGAATATACCAGATATATGCACCACAACAGGGGCACTCAGAGGAGGAAAAAACTAGATTTATGGAATTGATGGAGGAAGAGGTGGGGGTGGAGGAGGAGGGGGAGAGGTGCTTGTTGATGGGAGATTTCAACGCTAGAGTAGGAAAGAGAAGAGAGATGGAGAGAGTATTGGGACCATTTGGAGAGGATACAAGAAACATGGAGGGAGAGGCGTTGATTGATTTTTGTGTGAGAAACGACCTAAAAATAATGAACACGTTTTTCAAGCACAGAGAGTCTCACATCTTTACGAGGTATAGATGGAATCAGGTAACGCAACAATTCGATCAAAAATCGGTGATAGACTACATGATAGTCTCCGATAAAAGGATGGTTAAGAATGTAAAGGTGATCCCGGGAGTGTCCTTAGATGCGGATCATAGACTGGTGGTGGCGGACATGAAGATAAGAGGGGAGGGAGGAGTAAATGAGCAGAAGAGGGCAGTGATCAGAGTGGAGAAGTTAGAAGAACAAGAAACGAGACGAAATTATGAACGGGAAATGCAGGAAACCCTAAGGAATGAAGAAGAAAACGAAGACTTGCAGGATGTCATTAAGGAAGTGGCAGAGAAAACTCTTGGTAAAAGATGGGTAGGAGGTACTAGGAAGAGACATACACCATGGTGGAACGAAGAAGTGAAAAAAGCAATTAAAGTAAAAACAGGGAAAATGAGGAAGTGGCTGAAAAGAAGAACAGCGGCAGCAAGGGAGGAATATGTACAGGCAAGGAATGAGGCAGAGAGAATAAAGAGGAGGGCAAAAAAGATGGAGGCGGAGAGAATGGCAGGAGAAATAACGAGAGATGTGGGCGAAGGGAAGAAAAAGATATTTAAGATGGCGAAGGCGTATAGAAAACCAAAAACCGTAACTAGAAATATAAAAGATAGAAACGGAGAGATTCTTGTGAGACCGGAAGAAAGAAATGATAGATGGACCGAATACTACGAAGATCTGCTAAATGTAGAATACAGAGAACAAGAGGAAGAAGCTGTAGATCAGACGAGGGAGGAGGAAGAGGAGGAG
Organism: Trachelipus rathkii; assembly: GCA_015478945.1. Lineage (NCBI taxonomy): Eukaryota > Metazoa > Arthropoda > Malacostraca > Isopoda > Trachelipodidae > Trachelipus > Trachelipus rathkii. Next base: position 8,994 of record JABUQX010147195.1, read on the forward strand.
GAAGGCGGAGAGATAACGGTAGAAGAATATGAGGAGGCTATAAAAAGGATGAAGAAGGGTAAAGCCCCAGGAGAGGATGGAGTGGCTGTGGAGTTGGTGGTGGAGGGAGGAGAGGAGTTGAGAGGGAGAATCATCAGTTTGATGAACAAGTGTTGGAGAGAGGGAAAGGTGCCGGAAAGGTGGGGCAAAGCAATAATAATACCGATATATAAAGGTAAAGGAGATGCAGGAAGCTGTAATAATTATAGAGGTATTTCACTGATGGACCATCTGGCGAAAATATACGAAAGAATATTGGAGAGGAGGCTGAGAGAGAAGGTAGAGCCGAGACTCGGAGAAGAACAGTACGGGTATAGAAGAGGAAGAGGAACGACGGACCTCTTATTCACACTAAGAATGGTTTCGGAGAAGATGCTGGAATATGGCAAGAGATTCTTTGTAGCGTTCATCGACCTGCAAAAGGCATTTGATTCGGTGCCAAGGAAAAAGCTCTGGAGAGCTATGGAGAGGAATTATGGAGTGAGGGGTAGATTAAAGAAGGCAATAGAAAGTATGTATGAGAAATGCAGTTGTAATGTTAGAACTGAGTGCGAGAACGATAGATGGTTTGAGGTGAAAACAGGAGTGAAGCAGGGGAGTGTTTTATCTCCACTGCTGTTTATATTATATTTAGACGTGGTGATAAGGAAAGTGAGGGAGAGACTGGGAGAATTTGAAGGGGACATAATGGCATATGCGGACGATCTGGCATGTTGGAGCGAGAGAGAGGAGACGATTCGAGAGGTGGTGGAGTTGTTTACGGAGGAGTTGGAGGAAGCAGGGATGAGGATGAACGTACAGAAGACAGAGATATTAACAATAACCGGAGGAAATGAGGAGGGGATGAGGATGGTGGTGAGAGGGGAGGAGGTGAAGGCGGTAAATACCTGCAATTATCTCGGAGGATGTTTTAGCAGAAGGGGAGGAAGTGGAGGAGAGATTACGCGACGAATGGAAAAGTATGGATTAGTTATGAAAGCGGTATACCCCATGATGAAAGATAAAAACATCGGAATAGAGGTTAAAAAAGTGATTTTTAACAGTATACTGACTCCGACGCTGCTGTACGGAGCGGAAACATGGACAACAACGAGAAGAGAGGAGAGTAGAATACAAGCGGCGGAGATGAGGGTATTAAGAACTATGATTGGAAAGAGTAGGAGAGACAGAATAAGGAATGAAGTAATTAGAGAAGATATAGGTGTGAAGAAGATGATACTGAAGATGGATGTGGGGAGATTGAGATGGTGGGGACATCTGGAGAGGATGGAGCAGGACAGAATGCCGAAAAGAAGATGGGAATGGACACCAGAGGGCAGAAGACCAAGGGGAAGACCGAAGAAGAGATGGGCGGAGTCGGTGGAGGACTCTCTGGAAAGATGTCAGCTACCAAAAATGAGAGTGCTAAAGAGAAGAGGAATAGTGCAGCAGAGGGATGTCTGGAGAAAGACGCTTGCGCGGCTGACAGGATGAAAAATCCTTCCTGGGAGAAGAAAGAAAAAAAGATATATATATATATATATATATATATATATATATATATATATATATATATATATATATATATATATATATATATATATATATATATATATATATATATATATATATATATATATATATATATATATATATATAAATATATATAAAAATATATATATATACATATAGAAATATATATATATATATATATATATATATATATATATATATATATATATATATATATATATATATATATATATATATATATATATATATATATATATATATATATATATATATATATATATATATATATATATATATATATATATATATATATATATATATATATATATATAAATATATATATATATATATATATATATATATATATATATATATATATATATATATATATATATATATATATATATATATATATATATATATATATATAATTGTTAAATTGTGTCAGTCATTTATTTTCTAAGATTTGCAACTAAGCGAATTTGAATATTTTGTCCAAAGTAAGAAAATGATTAATTCCTTGAAGATTTCGATAGTGACAAGCAGTGGCGTAACTACGATTTTCTTGGGGGATCTTTTGCAAATGCTGTTAATTTATAATATATATACATATATATATATATATATATATATATATATATATATATATATATATATATATATATATATATATATACTATATACTATATTTATATATATACTTTACTGCTATATATATATCTTTACAACTTACCTGTAAACTGTAACAAGAATTCGACAAAATTATTATAGATTGTCCATTACTTATAGAACGAAATCGAGTTTTCGTTTTTTTTCGTTAACTCGTCAATTATTTCATTTACGTTCACTTGAATTTCTCGGTGAATCGATAGCAGTGCAAGACCATTCAGCCTGGTTTGTGATGATGTATTCCTCAAGTAAGTTTTAATTCTTCTTAGGGCGGAAAGGTTCTCTCGGGTGTTGCAGTTGATATAGTTATAATTGCGAGGATTTGCAGCAACTGGAATATGTTGGGGAACATATCCTTATTGCAGGTAGTTAGGGCATCCATTGCAGTCTTATATGGCAGATTTTTGGTATTTTGGCATTTTCTTTATAATTTGAACTCTGCTATTACGTCCGAAGGAGGTTGGTCTAGATCTGCAGCATACGTTTCTAGGAGAACTCTCATATTCCTTTCTTTCTCACTGGACATTGGAAATTGATGATGGAAATAATTGCGAAATCCTTTAAACATATCAATTGTTTGTAAGAATCTATGTTCAGTTCAGATATAAAAAGTTCAATGAACGGAATATAAATAGTGACACGATAGTAATCTTCAGGCTCAAGAATGGATGGATTTGAACGATATTTTTGCTTGCTTGTTATTCTTAGAATATTCATAGCAACTCCAAGTTTTTCGCAAAGAGTGTTAGCTTCCTGAAAGATCTTGCCAAAGTGATTGTTAGCATTATTGCGCAGATCTTGTAGTTCTCTCTGTGTAGCAGTAGCCATATTTAAAGAAGATTTAAGATCGGTGTTTATTTTTTGTAAGTGTTTACTAAGTGGTAGTCAAACTCCGAACACTTCACGTAAGACAAGTAAGGAAAGCAAAAACTGTGGATTTAATATAGCACTTTTTAGAAATGCTGAATCTCCTATTACTCTAACTAATTTTCGCTCTGCCCGGAATCGATGCAGGGATATTATTCGACTGGCCAAGCGTTCTTACACTAAAAGGAAGTGTGCTGCCCTTCTTGATTCTCCTTCTGATAAAAATTTCTGGCCTCTTGCCAAAAACATCTCCAATAACTTCTGAAAAGGCTAATCTCTTTGGTCTTCTTTTTTCATCTAATTCCACCCTGGACGATTCCGGCTCCCCTCCTCCTGCTCCATCCCCTCTCAGGTGTCCAATGTCTCTACCTGTCATTACTCATGATCGGGTACATGAGATACTGAGATCTATGAACGTCCGGAAGGCCAGTGGCCCAGATGGCATTCCTCCTCGTGTTTTGAAGGAGTGTGCTTCTGAGCTGGCGCCTGTCCTCGTTCAACTCTACTCCCTATGCCTTAATACTAATACTTTTCCTCAATGCTGGAAGCGCGCTTTTATTCAGCCAATCCCCAAAAAAGGTAGCCGCTCTGATCCTTCTAACTATCGACCTATTGCCTTAACTTGTATTCTATCTAAAATCTTTGAAACTCTCCTTAACTCTCATTTCCTCGATCATATAGAATCTCATTCCCTTCTTTCAGATCGTCAGTATGGCTTTCGACGTTCGAGATCAACTGGTG
>JABUQX010147196.1:0-5000 GCA_015478945.1 Trachelipus rathkii
CAAAATTCCGGCCGGAACCGGAATTTCTAATGAACTTTCCTTTAACTATAAAGAAATGTAAAAAAAATTCTATATAACTTTCAATATATATATATATATATATATATATATATATATATATATATATATATATATATATATATATATATATATATATATATATATATATATATATATATATATATATATATATATATATATATATATAATTATTACTATTCATCCATAAGTACCTAAAGACTGCAGTTTTTGCTAGGCTTTCCCTTTCACCTCTATTATTAAAATACAGATTGAGAATCTTCTCCTTTTGGCTTTGTAATAATTTTCATCGCTCTTTTTTTGGTAGGATTAGTTTTTAATGCTTTTCCTTGGCACACTCATTCAAACTGAAGCACCAAATCCCGAAGTTTTTCTTTAAAATCAGCAACCAACACACTATCGTCTGCAAACTGAAGAACGTTCAAGTCCCCATGTTGCCTCAAATTGTCTCTTTCCCAATTCTATCCATGTCCTTAACTACAATGCCCACAAAGATATTAAACAACCAAGGAGACATCGCTTAACTTTCTCTCAAACCAGCTTCTAATATAAACAGCTCTCTTTCCTTCCACTTAATCCCAACACAAGCCCTATTGTTCCTGTAAAAGCTCTAATCTCATATTTTAATAATCCATTGACTCCACAATCTACCAATACTTTCGACAGCTTTCCACTTTGAACTCTGTCGTAAGTCTTTTCCTTTTCCAAGTCAAGGAAGCATGCAGAAACATTTTTCTTCTTTTCTGAGTATGTAACTACCAGCATTTTCAAGGAAAATACCTGATCCACACAAGATCGACTATACCTAAAACTGCCCTGTTCTTCTCCAGTCTGTTTATCTGTAATATTTTTATCTTTTTAAATTAGTACTCGTCCGTAAATTTTACCTACGATACTCAATAAACTTATTCCTCTGTAATTAGAGCACTCCTTTTTGTCACCCTTTCCATTATAAATTGGAACAGGAAAATCTTGGGATACCTTTCACCTTTCCCAGCAAACATAAATAATCTCGTCAGCCACTCCACAAAACTGTTGCCGACCTTTTTTAATATTTCTACTTGTATAGCATCCAACACAAAATATTTTTTTCCTTTTGATTTCTTCAAAGCATTCACGATTTCATCATTTGTATTATGTCCTACAATTTCAGTTCTAAACTCTTCCTCCGTAATATATAATTCTACTCTAATTTGTCGTCATTCCTTCTCCTCCTCGTCTACTCATCCAGCATTTGGTAACACCTTAAAATGTTCTCTCCATCTCTCCTCGACCTCCCTATCATCCTGTAATACATTACAATTCAAAGTCTTTACCCTAGCTAGAACCTCTTCTCTCTTATTTCGCACCTTCTTAATATATTTTCAAAACAGTTTGATAATCTCCAGATAATTAGCAACAATTTTTCTACTCCACCGTTTGTCAGAGATCTTCTGTTTACAGATTTCACTTTCCTTTTAACCTCATCTCGCATTCTCTTGTATTTTTCCAATATAAATATAAATATAAATTTAAATATAAATATAAATATAAATATAAATATAAATATAAATATAAATATAAATAAATATAAATATAAATATAAATATAAATATAAATATAAATATAAATATAAATATAAATATAAATAATAATAATAATAATTATAATATAATATAATAATAATAATAATAATAATAATAATAATAATAATAATATAATAATAATAATATATATAATAATAATAATAATAATAATAATAATAATAATATTATATTTTTGGTATAATATTAAAAAAGCATAAGAATGTAATAATAATAATAATAATAATAATAATAATAATAATGATAATAATAATAATAATATCTTAGATGTGTATCATAAAAATATAATAATAATAATAATAATAATAATAATAATATAATAATAATAATAATAATATATCTAATAATAATAATAATAATAATAATAATATAATAATAATATATATAATGATAATATAATAGTATACAGTTATTACTGATATAAATGTTTATATAATAATAAGAATAATAATAATATAAAATAATAACAATAATAAGAATGAGAATAATAATAATATAATATATATATATAATATATATAATAATAATAATAATAATAATAATAATAATAATAATAATCAAATAATAATAAGAATAAATTTATATATACAGTATATATACAGTATATATATATATATATATATATATATATATATATATATATATATAATAATAACTATAATAATATATATATATATATATATATATATATATATATATATATATATATATATATATAGTCGGATCTAGGTAAGGTGCCTGAAGAAGTTCCCTCTTGAATGAGATTTATGCCCGTGAGGGAGTTAATGAGAACTTTTTAAATAAAAAACAGTTTTAATATATATATATATATATATATATATATATATATATGTATACATATGTGTAAATATTTGTACACTTCTCTATATATATATATATATATATATATATATATATATATATGTAATATATATATATATATATATATATATATATATATATATATATATATATATGTATATATATATATATATATATGTATAATATGCTATATATATATATATATACGTCATTATCATCATCATCACCCACCTTCTCTCACCAAGACTGGGGGTAAGGTGCGACACATACACTGGAAACAGAAAAATAGTAGAAAGAATATGACGCAAGTAGAAAAGAAAGCCCAGCCTTACCGCCCCCTTTAGTGAGAACACGTCGCAGTCAGATAATCCACCTAGAGCTTCACGGGACCGCAACGGACCCTCACTATGAGTATCTCTCGTCAATGTAGGGTTCATCCCTTGGCCCAGGTGGGCCACAGCCATACACCCTTACAAAACCCAGCCATTTACACTTATTAATGCAACTTTCTTCTTGTCTCTGCAAAACTCACATTCCTTTCCTCCAGGCATTCCTTTACTGACTCAATCCACTTTTTCTTCGGTTTCCCAGCTGGTCGAGTCCCAGCACCATTCCACATGACCAAACCATCTCAATGTACTTTCATTTATTCTCTCAGTTACTCCTTTCTTCACACCACACAACCCCCTAATGCGTTCGTTCCTCCTTTTATCAATTCTTCTCACACTTAACATGCCCCTAAGATTGTCCATCTGAACACAGTGTACTTTAGGCCTATACCTCCTATTCCAGAAAATACATTCACTACTATACATTAACACAGGTAACAACATACCACCATGCAAGACCCTAGTACTCTCAAGACTTGGTCTCTTTATATCCACCAAGGATTTAATTGCTCCAGCCACCTTCTTACCATTCACAACTTACCTACTACACTATGCAACTTCCATTCCCTTTTCATCAAACATATATCCTAAATATGTAAACTCAGACACTTGTTCCAGTTGCTTAGCAACATAGTTTGACACAGTTGTCTTACTCACCACCATAACCTTACTCTTATCTACGTTTATTTTCAAACCACTCCTTTTACACACCGTGCCAAATCCCTCTACCAATCCTCTCAAACTTTCTTCAGATTCGCCACTCAAAATCAAATCATTCGCATAAAATAGGTAGGGCACCCTCCACTCTCTTCAATTCCCTATCATTCTAACACCTTCCATTGCCACCCCCACCTCTAATTCCTTTTTAACCCCATATATATTCAAATTGAATAACCAAGGAGACATAACACATCCCTGCCTCACTCTGCTATTAATATTAAACGACTCACTTTAAACTCCATTTATTCTTACACACACTTCACAATCGTCATACATACTTCTGATTCTATTCAGAAGCCTACCACCAATATCATATATGGCTAAAACCTGCATAGAGCTTCCCTATTAATCCTATCATACGTCAGCTGCAAATCCATAAAACCTAAATACAATTTATTCCTATTCTCTCTCATTTTCTCAATCATTTGTTTCAATGTAAACATTTGATCCACACATTCTCTCCCCCCATGTTCTTCATTAATCAGTCCCTCAGTTACTCGCCGCACTCTTTCGACCAAAATATCAGCATATATCTTTCCTACAACACTCAATAAACTAATTCCCCTATATTTTCCACAGTTACCCCTATCTCCCTTACCCTTATATATGGGTACTATTATTGCTCTCCTCCAATCCCTCGGCACTACACCCTCCATAAAAGCTTTGTTGAACAACTTCCAAATCCACTCAATCACCATCTTGCCTCCGTTCTTGATCATTTCACCAGTAATTTCATCTATACCAATAGATTTACCATTCAGCTTTCTCACTCTACCCGTTCCCTCCTCCTTACTAATTTCCTGATCCCCAAACTGGCTATTCCTTCTTGCACCATCAAACCCAAACACATTTACTATCACCTCTTCATTACTTCCAATATTATGCAGACTTTCGAAGTGTTCCCTCCACACTCTGCTCACATTCATTTCATCAGTTACGAAAGCACCATCCCTATTCATTATTCTAAGCAGATTCCCCCTATTCTTATTCTTAGCTTTTCGCACTTCCTTCCAGAAGATCTTTCTATTTCCTTGTAAATCCCCGTTCATCCTCCTTCCATACATGTTCATTTACCTCTTTTTTTCCTCTTACGTATGAATCTTTTAGTATTCTTTTCTGCCTTCCTTATATACTTCCAAACATCTTTCTTTTGAAACCTCATCATTGAGCTTTAGTGCATTCAACCACGATTCTTTTTTACTTTTAACCGCGTGCATTACCTCTTCATTCCACCAGTCACTGATAACATATTACTTTAGAACATCCACATACTTCTCTTGCACTACTAACAACCGCTTCCTTCATTTGCTTCCACATTTATTTAGTTTCAACTTGTTCACATTCAACTGATTTATTTGCAAGCGCTCTTAAATACTTACCTTGTTCGCTTAATTTCTCATTCTTAATTCTACCCACGTCCTTTATTATCACCTTCCTCTCCAACAAA
>JABUQX010147196.1:10000-15000 GCA_015478945.1 Trachelipus rathkii
TTTTTTTATTAAAGTATTTTTAAAAATTATTCCAGTGGTTTTTATGGTTGTTTCCAAGGGTAGTTTGTTTTCTTATTTATTTAAATATTCAGTTAACTAATATTTTAAGTCTCAAAGACACTGATCTCATGATCAAAACATTGATCATTACAACAGGTAAATTCACTGATAACGAGTATTATTGACTGGCTGGTTCTCATATAAAACAAAGAACCCGTTCGGCCGTCGTTTCACTTGGAGGACCTTCAGGGAGATACGTTGGTAAGTTTGATTTGAGGATTGTATTACAATATTGCACAGGCCGATAGCTTATTCAACAGGAGGTCTGAATACTGTTACGATACAGGTCCGAGAATTAGTAAGTGTTATTTGGATGGTTGTCTTGTCTGAGAGGCCTGGCCAAGGTATTTATTTGCTGGATGAGTAAGTTTTTGACATAACAATAATTATATATTCTAACCAACCCATTACATTTAATTGGGCGTTCCTGTCTCGGGATTTATTTTGTAACCACTCAGTCGGTATTCGTTATCATTGAATTGCTTATTGTGCTGTGAATTTATTTTGCTATTTTACTGAATATTAGAGCACAGAGTCATTCACTTGTAGATGTTTTGCTAAGACCTGTGCTAGATATAATTGTTTAAGTATTGTCGTCAATATTAACATCTGGGATATATGGTAATATTGCACGTTTAAGTATTGTCATCAATATTAATATCTGGGATATATATTAATATTGCATGTTGATTGTCAATATAGCCCATTGAGCTATTCATTTTGTTGAGATTGCATATATTTGATTTTATGCGTATTACAATACTTATTATCTGGAAACAATTAAAACACTGGTATAATTTTAATACTTTATATTTTATGCTTTTATAAATATATATATATATATATATATATATATATATATATATATATATATATATAATATATATAATATAATAATATATAATATATATATATATATATATAATAATAATAATATATATATATATATATATATATATATATATATATATATATATATATATATATAATATATATATATATATATATATAATATATATATATATATATATATATATATATATATATATATATATACATAAAATAATATGTAATTTAAATAATAAAAAAATATATAAATATATATGTATATAATAATAATATATATATATATATATATATATATAAATAAAACATATATATATATAATATTTTATATATTATATATTTTATATATATATATATATATATATATATATATATATATATATATATATATATATATATATATATATATATATATATATATATATATATATATATATATATATATATATATATATATATATATATATATATATATATATATATATATATATATTTATTAATATTGTTTAGTTAGGGAGTAAAATTTGCAAAGTTGCGTGAAGCGAAAATAGTGATTTTCGTAATCTCGACTTTTACTCGCTTTGGGTCTAGGGTCGAAAATACTATTTTCCCACAAGATTTTGGTAAATTTTACTACGAATTGTTAAAATATATATATATATATATATATATATATATATATATATATATATATATATATATATATATATATATATATATATATATATATATACATCTTTGATTTTGTTGTAAGAAATTTGTTTTCCTGCGTGTATCAGTGGGAGCAAATTTCGAAATTTTTGTAGAAAAAGTGATTGTGATTCGTGCGCTAAAAAGTGACTTTGTTAACAAACAGTATATTTTATAATTGTTTTGAGTAAAACTATTATAACAATGGCTTCTAACACTGAATTTGTAGAGATGTGTAAGTCATTGGGTTTATCGGGTAAGGAAGCTGCTAACATGTTGAAGGAGAGACTAGCTAAGGAAGCGGAGATTGAACAGCAAAAGATTGCTGCTGCTTTAGAGGAGAAAAAGTTAGCGCTTGAAGCTGAAAGAGAGAAAGCTAAGCTTGAAGCTGAAAGGGAGAAAACTAGGCTTGAAGAGGAAAGGGAGAAAGCCAAGTTTGAAGCTGAAAGGGAGAAAGCTAAGTTTGAAGCTGAAGCTGGAGTAGAGAAAGCCAAACTCGAAGCAGAAGAGCGAAGAGAAAAAGCTAAGTTAGAAGCAGAGGAGAGAATGCTACAAATGAAGCTAGACGCTGATGAGAGACAACGTCAGCATGACGCAACAGTAGCTTCACAAAGCACTCAAAGCAGCCATAGCACTTCCTACGCTAATAAATACCCGAAATTGAAGCTTCCATTCTTTGACGAGAAACTGAATGACATCGAGGAATATTTGTTAATGTTTGAAAAGCAGGCGGAGGCAAATGACATCCCTAAGGAGAAGCAAGCATTAGTTTTAGGGTCATTCCTTACGAGTAAAGCGGTCAAAGTATTCAACAACTTGACTGTTGAAGAACTGAAAAATTACGATAACCTAAAAAGAGCTCTGCTAACAAGGTACGGTCTCACAGAAAGTGGGTACGGCGCCAAATACAAGAATATGAGTCCTACGGAGGATGATAACCCTAGGGTGTACCTGCAGAAGATTATTGAAGCTCTGAGGAAGTGGATTACCGCAGCAAACGTAACGATGACACCAGATGATCTTATTGAGTTTTTCTCAGTCGACAAGTATTTAAATACTGTCCCGAAAGAACTTGCTACATACTTGAGGGAAACAAAGAAGAAGGTACCGGAGGAGATTATAGTCAGTTCAGAGGGTTATATGGAAGCTCATCATTTGAAATTTGTAACAAATAGTCACGCACGGAATCATAATCACGCGGATAAAAGCAATCACAACGGTAATAATAATTTTAGATCGAGAGGCAGTGGTTATTTTACGAATAGTAACCATAAAAGTAATGACCAACACAGATCGAGACCAACAAGCAATGGAGATAAGAGCAACAGCGGAAACAGCGACAAACAGATCCAACGTCGCAGTAGCAGTGAACCTAGGGCTGTGGTCACTTGCTACAAGTGTCAGAGGAGTGGGCATCTCGCTAGAGATTGTAGAGCCCCTCCATATTTCAACTATAGTGGTAGAGGACAGAATGGTTCCAGTAAACAAAAGGGTGATGAAGAGAACGACGCCGCATTTGGACTCGCAGTAGACAGAGGAACCCCGTGTCGAATGCCTGTAGCTTATGGGACGGTGAACGGACATCGTGCCCAGGCACTCCGTGATACTGGTTGTAGTCATGTGATCGTACGAAAGGAGTACGTACCTAAGAAGTGTTATGTTGGTGACAACGTAACGATGAGATTGCTGGACCGAACGGTGATAGAGGCTCCACTCGCGACAATTGACGTGGACACCCCTTACTTTGTGGGTAGGACAACCGCGGCAGTGCTGCCGGGAGTCGCTTATGATTTAGTCATTGGGAATGTCAGAGGTGCATTACCCCCGTTCCAGCCGAACCTCGCGTGGGAGTCGACTGTGTGTCGAGGTCCTCATATTGGGAAGGACGAGCATAACCATAGAAGTTTGCTATTCCCCATCGCCGAGAGTGCTGAGGAAAGTTCTCAAGAAGAACCTACAGAGACTAATCATAATTTTGGAATGGCGAGTTCGGAGACAGAAGAGATTTTTAGAGAGAAACCGTCAACGCCACAATCTCTGGACATCATCAGAAAAGATGTCGAGCCAACCACAGAGCCATCATTGTGTGTGATGACAGAGTCCCAAGGTCCATCTAAGGATGAAGAGGTTACAGAAGAAGAGATAGTTAGAGTCCCAATAAATCCACTAGAAAATGTTGAGGAAGGTACAGAAGTACCAGATGTCCAGGAGACATCCGATGTAAATAGTACACTTAGGTTTAAGGAATCAGCCTGTACTATAATAGATGGTGAGTCACAGAGAGGTGACATAGCACCTCGCATACAAGGTTCCAGGGGAGAAGAGATGATAGCCGTGAGTGAAGAGAAAGTAGCTCATGATGGAGAGGTGATGGAACTCACAGGCGATCGTGAAACTTTCAGGGAGAAGCGGAAAGATGGTGATAATATACCCATCGTAGAAGAGCCTTGTCAACGAGTGATTGCTGGATCTGTAAGAACGATCGCGCCACCATCATCTGAAGAACAGCATGTTTGGACGGTAGATGACACCGCCATGCATTACCCAGAGGTAACACCTCTAAGAAATATAACCCTCCAGGAGGTTATAAAAGAATGCGGAGAAATTAACATTGAAAAGAAAAGGATGATGTCTCTAAGAGAGGAAGAAAAAGATGAGAGTACAAAGAAAACTTGCAGTGGAGTGTCTGAACGCAGTAGAAGTTTTACGAGGTGTCCTCAACAGTATTGTTGGGCTGATAAGAATTTTGTGCGTTTGTGGACAGAATACGGGAATGAGAAAAGGACACAGTTCATAGAACTGGTAAAGAGAATGGTAGAAGCATTGTGCCAGAAAATTTTAGTAAAGGGAGAGATGATGAAGCGCAGAGATTGCCATGGAAAGTTGGTACAGACGCTTAATGGAGATAAGTGGCACAATGTAAGGTCTGAAAATACATACGTTAGAGAAGACATCGACATCTTGGAAATTGTAAGGGTAAAGAAGGAAGATGCATGTGGAGAGAGTGAAGAAAGCAAGAGACGGTGTAAAACCGGTTATGGAAGTAAGAAGTATAATGTTGAAGAAATGTATTCCGCGGATAGTTCCTCAAAGAAGCTATCATCCGTCAAGTGGATGAGGAGGACTATCAAGAAGAATGAAAGATGTCTGAAGAGACATGAAGAAATGAAGGAGTGGATAAGATTATGGTCGGATTTGGTAATAAAAGGAGGTGACGAAGGAGGTAGAGAATGGAGGCCGAGAAGAAAAGGTGCTGAAGCAACACCGATGGGTGCAAGTAAGAGAGAGATGCCTGCGGTCAGAATTATGATAGGGATAATGGACGTGCGTAATGAAGCCGATTATTTTGTTGAAGATAGGTCCAAATACCCTCAGACCCGGCATGAGCACTTGACTACTCTTAG
>JABUQX010147197.1:0-2500 GCA_015478945.1 Trachelipus rathkii
TAACGACTTCGTTCAGTCGTTTGGGTGTTTAACCGTTTCGCGGTATCATTGAAACGCTTTCGCGTTTTCGTTACTTCGCTTCAGAGTACGGTGGTATTAACTAATTACGCCGGTGTTTGAAATAACAAAGATTTTCAAATTCCTTTTTGGACTAATTGGATAAGTTTCAGTTTATCAGCAAGTAAGTTTATTGCGTTCCTTTTATAAGGTTGATAATTCCCATTGTGTGCATTAAAACACATATTATTTACTCGATTCCAAGTTTCATCGTAAATTTATTATTCTTAACTCGAATATAATAACTACGTTGGTATTAGGGTTGTATCTGTAAATATTCTACTTGCATAGATACAATTTTTAATAATATATATATATATATATATATATACTATATACTATGTAATAATAATAATAATAATAATAATAATATATATATTAATAATAATATATGTATATAATAATATAATAATATATGTATATATAATATATAATAACTATATATATCATATATATATACTTTTTAATACGTATAATAATAATAATATATGTATATGTATAATAATATATAATAATAATAATATATATGTAATATATATATATAAATAATAATATAATAATAATATGTATATATAAATAATAATGTATAATAATAATAATATAATAATATATATATATATATATATAATAATATATAATGTAATATAATAATATAATATGTAATATATATATATTTGATATATAATAATAATAATATATATAATATAATAATAATAATAATAATAATAATAATATAATAATAATAATATGTATATATAATAATAATAATAATAATATGTATATGTAATATATAATATAATATGTATATATACATATATAATGTATGGAAATATATGTATGAAGTAATGTAATAATATATATATAATATATATATATATATAATATAATAATAATAATAATATAATATATATATATATATATATATACTAGCATATATAATAATATGCTCTGCCATATATATATTAATTTTCTATTTCCTAATGTGTATGTAATATATATAATAATAATAATAATATATATATATATATATATATATGTAATAATAATATAATAATATATTATATATATATATATATATATTTATAACTCTAATAATAATAATAATAATAATAATAATAATAATAATAATAATAATAATATTTTATAAAAAAAAATATTTAATAAAAGAAATAAAATAATAAAAATATTAATAAAATACGGGTAACGTTTACATTGTGGCCGCGCTGCTCTCGATTTTTTTTTCTTCAAAATCGTTTGTCGATATATCGAATCGCCTAAACCCATTTCCATTTCTATGTAAATATTAAGGCAGGTAAACAAAAGAGCTTGCATTTTAAAAGCTGAAGCCGTGCTTGGAAGTCGGTCTTTTATTGGTCTGCAAAGTTACATTTAAAAATTTGTGTAGTGACTTTTAAATATTAAATTATGTGATTTAATACATATTTGCAATGACAATGCACTTAACAGCATTTTTTAAACAAAATAGCTAAAAAAAAATTCTATTGTAATGAAGAAAAATTCAAAATAACAACAATGCCCAAGTAAATGAGTATACACTACGATAAAAATTAGTACGTATTACAAGTAATATATATATATATATATATATATATATATATATATATATATATATATATATATACTTTATATATATATATATATATATATATATATATATATATATATACATGGGCAACCTTTAGAAAGGCTACAATCCATATCTCCATGCTAATGGCTACAAGGAAAAGGAATACATTTTTGGAATCCTTGTAAAATTTTAGCTAGGAAAATGTAAAAAAACAAAACAAAATAAAACTAAATTAAACATAAAAATTGGCTATTTTGTTTTGGGGAGGGGGGCTGGGAAATATATATATATATATATATATATATATATATATATATATATATATATATATATATATATATATATATATATATATATATATATATTATTTGTAAAGGTATTACATGGCAATGTGGGGGGCTCAGGCCAACGGGGGAACACAGGGAGACGTTTTCCATGCCGTAGGCGAGGAAGTGGTCCTGCAGTTTGGAAGGCCGAGACCCCGACTCTTTGCCATCAGTGCGGTATACCCTTAGGGTATTCTTTAGTAGTTAAAAAAAACATAAAAATTTAATAGAAAGTCCTATTTATTTTAACGAGTAACGTATAAAAGTCTCTAAATAGGCTACTCATATTACTAAAATTAATAAATTATTTAACTTATTTTTCATTACATTTTCTAAACTAAAATACTACCAGGATCCGAAACTGAAATATTTCTGTACTTGGTAGTTTAATCTAAACATTTATATATATATATATATATATATATATATATATATATATATATATAAAATCATTTAATAATGATAATTATATATCTTAATTGGTATATTCAATTTAAATTTCTATAGGTTAATGATATAATATATATAT
>JABUQX010147197.1:22500-27713 GCA_015478945.1 Trachelipus rathkii
GTACTTCTACACGGTAACAGTTCTCCCAGGAAGAGATCAATTATTTAGTAAGAGTTAAGTTTCTCCAAGCAAGATTCTGAGCTTTTAGCATCTAGACTAAGTGAAAAGAACTGTCTCAAGGCCGAATGTAAAATAACTTTTTTTTCGGACAAGAAAGGTAGTACTTCTTCCATATTTCATTGAAGAAGAAGACCTAGTATACTGTAGGAATATCCCTGGACTCCTACTCCAAATGGGGGTTACCTAAATACCGACCAGAAGATTGGCGATTGTTTATGGATAGTTCAACGAGAAGCTTGAAGTGTGTTTTATTGAATAATGGCAATAGTTATGCATCGATTCCAATAGGTCACTCAACAAAACTGAAAGAGGAATATGAAAAGATATAATGAACACCAGTGGTCTATATGCGTTGATTTGAAGATGGTCAACATCTTACTTGGGCAGCAAAGCGGATATACTAAGTACCCTTGTTTCATATGCTTGTGGGATAGTAGGGCTAAAGAAGACCACTGGGAAAAAGTTGTATGGCCTGTTAGGGAAAATATGACTGTAGGTGCATCAAATATCATTAACGAACCACTGGTTGACAGGGGAAAAATTATTTTCCCACCACTCCACATCAAACTAGGACTGATGAAGCAATTTGTTAGGGCCCTAGACAAAGATGGTGAATGTTTCAAATATATTTGCAGATTTTTTCCAGGGTTGAGTATGGAGAAACTCAAAGCTGGAATCTTTAGCGGCCCTCAAATTCGCCAAATCATCAAGGATGACAATTTCATAAATTCCATGACTGATATTGAAGCATCTGCCTGGAAAAGTTTTGTCTTGGTTGTTCAGAACTTTTTTGGGCAACCATAAATCTGCCAACTATGTAGAACTCGTACAGAAAATGCTTTCAGACTT
Organism: Trachelipus rathkii; assembly: GCA_015478945.1. Taxonomy (NCBI): domain Eukaryota; kingdom Metazoa; phylum Arthropoda; class Malacostraca; order Isopoda; family Trachelipodidae; genus Trachelipus; species Trachelipus rathkii. The sequence goes on from JABUQX010147197.1 coordinate 23,410, forward strand.
CAAAAATTTGAATGCTAATATGAGCATAAAAGTTCACTTTCTACATAGTCACTTAGATCGGTTTCCGGATAATCCTGGATGTTATAGTGAGGAACAAGAGGAGAGGTTCCATCAAGATATCAAGGTGATGGAAGAAAGATGGGATACACACATGATGGCAGACTATTGTTGGAGCCTTCAACGTGATTGTCCACATTCTGCACACAGAAGACAATCATATAGACAGCGATTTGTAATGCATTAATTGCGATTTCATTGTACTGAATTGAATGTTTTGACCTATTAGCATTTTATGTACTTACTCATTAACAATTTGATATATATCTTTCGTGTTTTTTTTTGTGAATTACGTTACAACCTAACATAAATTGTTATTAATGTATTTTTGTGACCACCCTGTATCTCAAAAACTAGAGCCAATCTAGGAAAACGGAGGTCATATTCAGAATCAGGGCAACAAGTTACCTATAAAATGACCTTCAAATGTTTTACAGCAAAATCTTTGTTGGCCAGTGTGATGAATGGTGGTAAACTGTGAGGCGGATATAGCCCTATGAGTTTTTTTTTTTTTTTTATTTATATTATATATATATATATATATATATATATATATATATATATATATATATATATATATATATATATATATATATATATATATATATATATATATATATATATATATATATTTAGATTAGAATGTTTTCTATAGAAAGACGATTTCTCAGAGGGGACATGATAAAGTCTACATAAAATGTTTACATCTATTAACAAATTAATAGATTCCAATAATTTTCATTACCATGGACGGGAGATCAGGGACACAATAAGAAAATTAAGAAGAAAGCATGCCATCTTGACATACGAAAGCATTCTTTCAGCAATAGAGTAGTTAATTTTTGGAATGGTTTGCCACAGAAGGTTGTTGAGTGCAACTCATTAGCAGCATTTAAGAAAGGGTTAGATAGGTATATGGATGATTTGGGTATAACATAGAATATTTTGACTAAGCCTAGTTGGCGGGTTTTTAGTAAAAAAAATTATAATAAAAAAAAGGTTGTAGAACCCTAGCGTTCTCATGACTTATTCCTTTTACATTCACCGAACATTCAATTGCATCAGACACTTTCCTACTACATTCACCCAACATATAACCTAAATATTTAAACTCGGACATATACTTGATCGAATTGCTCACCATCCAACATGATTTCACAACGTGGACTCTCCTCACCCACTACCATTACCTTACTCTATCTACATTTACTTAAAATCCTTCCTTTTACACAAACTATCAAACCCTTCTACCAATCCTCTTAAACTTTCTTCAGATTCGCTACACAAAACCAAATCATAACCCTCCATTTTCGATCATTCTCCAGCAGTCTAACACGTACCCCTACTTTACCTCTAATTCTTTCATCACTCCATCCATACACAAATTAAATAGCCATAGAGACATAACAGATCCCTGCCTCACTCCACAGTTAATATGAAACCATTCGCTTTCCACTCCATTTATTCTTATACTAGCTCACTATTGACATATATACTTTCGATTCCATTCAGAAGCCAACCTCCAACACCATATATCACCAACACCTGCCACAAAGCTTCCCTATTAATCCTGCTATACGCCTGTTGCAAATTCATAATACCTAAGTTCAATTTATTTTTCTTCTTTCGCTATACGCGTGTTGCAAGTCCATAAAACCTAAGCTCAATTTATTTTTCTTCTTTCTCATATTTGTTTCAATGTGAAACTTGATATGCAGATCTTCTACCATTTCTAAATGCACTTTGTACTTCACCATCAGTCCCTCGACGCACTCTTTCAACCAAATTACCAGCATATATCTTCCTTACAACACTCAAACTAATTCTCCTACAGTTTTCCTTATCTCCTTTACCCTTATATAATTGTACTATTACTGCTCTGCTCCAATCATTCGAACTATACCATTCATAAACGCAGTTACACAACTTCTATATCCAATCAATCACAATCTCGCCTCCATTCTTGATCATTTCACCAGTAATTCCATCTATACCTGCTGATTTACCATTCTTCAGCTTTCTCACTCTACTCATAATGCCTCCTTCCCAAAATATATTTCTTCTTGCACAATCAAACTCGCACACATTCACTATCCCCTCTTCATCACTGTCCATGTTATGCAGATTTTCGAAGTGTTCCCTCCAACTCCCCTAACATCCATTTCAACATTCACAAATATACCATCCCTATTCATTATTTTATGAAGATTCCCCTTAATCCTTTTCTTAATCTTTCGTTCTTTCTTCTAGAAGAATTTTCTATCCCCTTGCAAGTTTCTATTTATTCTCCTTCCAAACTGTTCACTCACCTTTTTTTTCTCTACATATTTAATTTTGTCTTCCTTTTTTCCTCCTTATGTATATTTCGCACACCTTTCTTTCGAAATCTCAGCATTGGCTTTTAGCATATTCAACCACATATTTTTGGGACTCAATTCAAATCGTTCTCATCATCATCATTCACTTTGTGACTTGCACAGTTAAAGAACAGCGCCTTTTTATGTTTCTCTCAATACCAAAATCTTTCGCTGTCATAATTAAACAGGCATCATATCTTCGTAGAAAATTATCTATTGCGGCCAATTTGTCAAACCAGAGAACTCTTAATATTTTTTTTTTTTTCAAAAATCAAAATCGAAATTACCTGATGCTCCTTTTAGATATATATTCCTGATTTGTGCCATTTTAATGAAGGTATACACTTTCTTTGCGTCCTTAATGTGGAATAATGAAGATGAAGGGTCTGCTCTGAATATATATCTCTTAAAAACTTTACCAAAATATCAATTTCCATTTTAGAAAAGATTTCCAGTTTATTATACACAGACCTTTTAACACCGATATCTAACTATCTTTAAATTTTGGAAGCGTTAAAGCAGGAAGAGATGTTAACAACTCTAAATGTAAAAGCATAGGAGAACTTGATAACTGGCGACAGGCAGACAAACCTGTTATTGGAGTTCCTTAAGAGATATTTTGATACGATGAAGAAAGCTAATCAACTGCGTACGCGACATTTTCAAACATCTAATTCATATAATTATATGGAGGCAACATCAAAAATAATTGGTTTTAAACTTGTGAAAATTTAAAATGAAAGATATTAAAAATAATAAATTTAATTAAATTCCATTCATTTATTAACTAAACATCCTTAAAGTTAACTCTTCGTATATTTCTTGTGAACCTCCATTCATCGTGTCTTCATAAACGTGTTGATGTTTTGGAAGAGTATTGGGTGCCATCATTTTCTGCAGGAAAGTTTCACTCGATTTCCGAATCCGATAATTCACGATATGAGATAGAACAATGGTAGGAACAGGAATATTCTTCATTAAATTCTGATGATGCTGTAATTATATATATATATATTATATATATATATATATATATATATATATATATATATATATATATATATATATATATATATATATATATATATATATATATATATATATAGATAAGTAAATATATATATTATGAGCATAGCATATATTATTATTACATATATATATATTATATGATATTATTATTATTATTATTATTATTATTATTATTATTATTATTATTATTATTATATATATATTATATATATATTATTATTATTATTATTACATATATATATTATATATTATTATTATTATTACATATATATATATATATATATTATATATTATTATTATTTATTATATATATATATGTTATATTATTATTATTATATTATATATTATTATTATTATATATATATATATATATATACATATATTATTATATTATTATTATTGTTATATTATTATTATTATTATTATATATATACATATATACATATATTATATTATTATTATTATATTAATATTATTACATATTATATATATATATACATACATACATACATATATATATATAGTATATATATATATATATATATATATATATATATATATATATATGGTATATATATATATATATATATATATATATATATATATATATATATATATATATATATATATATATATATATATATATATATATATATATATATATATATATATAGAAAGAAAGAAAGTATATATATATATATATATATATATATATATATATATATATATATATATATATATATATATATATAGTTCAATATATATATACATTTATATATATTGAAGGGAGGTAAGTAGTTGTCTTGAGAACCACCTTCAATAAAGGGATGTTTGATGTTGAAGAGATGAAGCGTTGTCATG
>JABUQX010147198.1:0-10752 GCA_015478945.1 Trachelipus rathkii
CGCATTGCTTCGTTCAATGGAATGGGTGTTTAACCGTTTCGCATTTATCGTGGTTGCTTTCGCGTTTTCGTGCGCCGCTTCAGAGATATGTTGGATGAAAGGAAATGGATGATGAAGAGTGTAGTAGGAAAGTTGTGAATGGCAGGAAGGTGGCTGGTGCAATTAAATCGTTGGTGGCTGAAAATGGCTAAGTTTTGAGTGCGCTAGGGTCTTACATAAGAGTTATTAAGACATTAAGAATATAGAGACAGTAAGAAGCCACATGGGCCTGTCGAGACTGTCCCAGTCAAACCACTAACCAAACATGCTCATGCAAATCCACAAAGCACCCTAGGGCTTGTCAAATTACTGTAACTAAAATCCACCAATTTGGCTTAGTAAAAAAAATATTAATATTTAATATATATATATATATATATATATATATATATATATATATATATATATATATATATATATATATATATATATATATATATATATATATATATATATATATATATATATATATATATATATATATATATATATATATATATATATATAACTCTTTCTCTTTATATATATATGAACCAAACCATCCACATGCATTAATAACTATGTTATGGTCACACATGCAGTCTAACATTAATAACTACTGTAACTAAAAACCCGCCAATTTGGCTTTGTCTAAATATATTATATGATACCCAACCCATCCATATACCTATCCAACCCTTTCTTAAATGTTGCAATTGAGTCACACTCAACCTCCTGTGGCAGACCATTCCAAAGTTTAACAACCCTATTACTGAATGCATGCTTTCTTATATCAAGATGGCATGCTTTCTTAATTTTCTTATTATGCCCCCTAGTCACCTGTCCATGCTCAACTATGAAAAATTTATTGGTCTCTGTATTATCAATAGATGTAAATATTTTGTAGACTTGTATCATGTCCCCTCTGAGAAATCTAACTCCTTCAGCCTCTCCTCATAGCTCTTACCCTCAAACCCAGAAATCATCCTTGTTGCCCTACGTTGCACTCGCTCTAGCATATCTAAGTCTTTCTTTAAATAAGGGACCCAAACTTGTGCACAATACTCTATTACTGGCCTAACATAGCTATTATACAGTTTACTTATAACTTCCTTGCTCTTGTAAACAACATTGCGATTTATTATGCCCAGCATCTTATTAGCTTTATTTCTAGCTTCCAAACACTGATTAGCTACTTTCAAATTACTGCTTATAATCACACCTAAATCTTTTTCTTGGTCCACAGACTCAAGCCAATCCAAATTCATATCGTAGTTAAAACTTTTATTTGAGTAACCTAGATGAAGAACCTTACACTTTTTACTATTAAAATTCATTTGCCACTTATCTGCCCACCCAAGAAGTTTATCAAGATCATTTTGAATCTTTATACATCCTTCACTATTCTTAACTGAGGTGGCCCCTTTGGTATCATCTGCAAACTTAGAAACCTTGCATTTAAGTCCCTGGTCTAAATCATTTATATATACGAGGAACAATAGTGGCCCCAGCACTGAACCCTGTGGGACACCACTCTTCACTATTTCCCATGATGATTTATTGCCATTTCGCAACCACTCTTTAATCCAACCATGTATCACTCCACCTATACCACATTGCAATATCTTCTCAGCCTTATTTAGGGAACCTTATCAAAAGCTTTACTAAAGTCTAAATATACAATATCGGATCTCCTCGGTCAATGCAGTCAATAATATATTCCATAAATTCTAAAGGTTTGTCTGACATGATATATCTAAAACCATGCTGGGAGTCATATTACAATACCTTGTTATATTCTAAATATTTCTCTATGTGACCTTTCATTAACTTTTCAGAACCTTTACAACCAGAGATGTTAAGTACTTTGGCTATAATTTCCCAAATCTTCCTTACTAACTTTTTTTTATAAATAGGCACAACATATGCGGTTTTCCAGTCATCTGGTACCTCACCAAATGTTATAGATCACTTAAAAATCAAATACAGTGCCTTTGCAATGCTGGTACTACCCTCTTTCAGAATTCTACCATATATACCATCAGGGCCTGCAGCTTTACTTGGATCAATATGATCTAATAAACGTTTAATATCTTTTACGTCAAATTCAAATTCTGTAAGTCTATTTGTTACATTCATACAAGAACTATTAGTCTCCAAACTATTATCTAATCTTTCCTCAGTAAACACTGAAGCAAAATAAGCATTGAAAATGTTGACCAACTCCTTATCTGAACTCACTAAATTTTCATCAATTTTAATTGGACCAATTGTCCTATTCTTACTTTTAAATTTATAAAAGCTAAAAAACTTCTTCAGGTTCTTATTACTATTCCTTGCTAAATTAATTTCTGCCTCTCTCTCTTTGCCTTTCTTATTGACTGGTTAAGTTCATTTCTATTTTTACTATAATTTTCTAAATCATCTTCCCTATTACTAGCCTTGAATATTTTAAAACATCTACGCTTTTCATTAATTTTCTCTCTTATCTCTCTATTCCACCAAACAGGTTTTCTCTTCGCAAAACATACTGACTGAATATTCATTAAAATTTGCTTAAAATGTTCCCACATGATAAAACAGTTTTGGTCTTTAAACTCTTTATCCCAGTCAATTGTACTAAGCATGTCTCGAAATTTGGTAAAATCATCATTTCGGAAATCTAAGATCTTTTCCTTATTAACTTGCAATTTGGGCCCAGATATTACATTCATATTAAATCTAATTATATTATGGTCACTAAATCCTCCCCAACTTTAACTTCATCCACCATACTTTCATTATTAGTTAATATTAAGTCTAATAGTGCATCGTATCTTGTGGGTTCTTGAACCATCTGGGTCAAAAAGTTATCTAGTATACAATTTATGAATGCAGAACTACTATGGTCCGTATTAGACAAGTAATCACTCATTAAAATCATTAAATTAAATTAAAATTAAATTAAATTAAATTAAATTAAAATCACTCAATATGACTATACCTTTTTCTTTACAGTGGCATGCTGTCTCAATTTCTTTCACAATTTCCGCGTCTAATTCTTGACTCTGGCCAGGAGGTCTATAAAATGCCCCTATTCTATATGATTTATTGTATATAAGGATATCTACCCACACTGATTCAATATCATGATTAATTTTAAAGTCAGTCATTAATACAGATTGAATATTGCTTTTTAACATAAGCTCACACCACCCTTCTTTCCTCTATGCTGGTATAAATAAAGTGAATATCCGTCTATTTCATATTCCTGAGAAGAAAGGAGTCTCCATATAATTCTTCATTAACCCATGCCTCAGAAATAATTTCTAGATTCTCATTTATGGTATAACTAATCAGTTCATCTTTTTTATTTCTAAGGCTATGAGCATTTTTGTAAAAACATTTGATACTCAAATGCTGTTATTTTTATTGCTATCATCATTATTTGAACTTGTAACAACACTAGCTTTATTTATCTTCCCACTATTACAGTTACCATTGCTATTATTTGTATCAGATTGCCCACTACCCCCAGTTTTACCTATTTTTTGATAAACAAGTCTCCAAACTGGTACTGAAAAGCCCAACACCTTTACGACTCAAGTGAACTCCATCTGCTGCAAAAAGATCTTTATCCAGAAATTCTCTCCACAAATCCAAAAACCTAATATTTTCTGAAAAACATAATTTCCTAACCCTTTCATTTACACCTAAAACCCTACTCCCCCATTCCTGACCTGCACCTAACCTAGGTAAAATCCCAGAAATCATGCACCTTCTTCCACTAGCTTTCATCTTCTGAATCAATCTCCTATAATCTGCTATTAATTCTTCTGACCTTCTATGTCCTATCATTTGTACCCACATGCACAATCACATCTGAATCAACATTTGTAGAATCAATCTCTCTATCTATCCTATCCACGATATTACTCACTCTGGCACCTGGATAACAAACTCTCAATCGTTTCTTTTTATTCTTATTTTGAAAAGTCCTATCTAGGTATCGTATCATAGTCTCCAATTAGCAATGCATCAGTCTTCCCTTTAGAAAACTCAACATTACCATTGGCACTCTGATCCCTCCCCATCTGGAAGACAGTCGAACCTGTTACTGCAGGTCACAGGCTGACTGACTTTCGAGATCCTCATCTTTAAATTATTATTTCTAATTTCTACAACTCTATATTCATCTGCAGACCTATTATCAACTACTTTATCCTTTTCCCTCTCATCTTCCTGCCTAGGTGAATCACTATTCCTGTCTATCTCTATATCCCGCTCCCTCCTCGCCTCGACATCCCGACAAACTTTTTTCCTAACACTTCCCTCTTTTCTCAACTCAAATACTTCTTCTTTAACCCTGCTCAGGTAGCCCTCTTTAAAAATCACATAGTTGGTAGACGTTGGTCAAATTTTTCACGGCTTACTTAACCTTATTTAAACCTTTTTTTTGATAAACTAGGTTATTGTTTGATTATATTTGATGCATACATCTTCAAAGGGATGACTGAGACAAACTTTCATGAAAACAAAATTTTTTTAAAACCTTTTATAAAAACACAATGTTACTTTTTTTGAAGAAACCCCAAAAAAAACACCATATTTTTTTAATATATAATAAAAAAAATCTAAAACTTTTTTTTAATTAAAATTTTTATGCAAATAAACAAAAAATGTGTAGAATCATCGATATTTTCATCCACATCGCCATTTATGACTCTACTGCCTCCAAGAAATGAAATGAAAGTGAGCTCTAATTTTTTTATGTAAAAATGAAATATTTCTATCTACATATGCAAAATATGTGCATTTTATATATATATATATATATATATATATATATATATATATATATATATATATATATATATATATATATATAGTATATATATATATATATATATATATATATATATATATATATATATATATATATATATAGGGGTTGAACGGGTTGCAGGATCAAACAACCTATGAAGTGACGAGGTACTTGCACAATCCTCATCGTCATCAATCTCAACCATATTTCTAATTTTTCTTGGAGTAAGAACTAACTCTCTTTTCCTTTTGTTCATATTCATATTTCCAAAACATTCCGCTATTTTACTAACAAATCCATCACTCTCTACGGAGTCATATTCCACGTCATCCTCACTTTCACAGTCTGAGGATTCAAAAAGAGAATTCCCTTCCAAATATGAATTATATATATATATATATATATATATATATATATATATATATATATATATATATATATATATATATATATATATATATATATATATATATATATATATATATATATATATATACAAAAAAAATATTTTTGCATAGGTATTTTGAAAAAAAAGCTTACTTTCCTTCACATAAATTTTTATTTTATATACAAAAATTATATAGATAAAACCCCCCCCCCCTCCTTTGTCTTCCCGTTTTTTTTCATTGGTTAGTAAAGCATCGCCCGATGCTTCCCCATTTCCCCACGTAGATCTCGTAGCCTTTGTTTATTGAGAGACTCCCCCAATTTTAAGGGAAAACCATTTCCACCCCCCCCCCTTTATTTTCCACACACCGGCAAAACTTTTTGCCATGAGGAATCACTTTTTTTATACGTGAGATTCGTACAGATGTGCTTTTGTTCTACTCCCCATATTTTTTTGCGTTCAGCTGGCAATCGAGGTTGTGGATAGAAAATAAAAATTCTTACAAATTTCGACTCTAAGGCATCATTATTTGATATCCCAGAAAAAATTTTGGGAGAGTGGCGTCCTCTTTTCTCAGAAGTTACCTCAAGAAGTTTGTGGAAAAATCTCGCAAGAATTACACCTCCGATTGCCAGTCTGAAACCTCAAAGAACAATAGCACATATAGGTTAGTCATAAATCTCACGTTTCAAAAAGTATAAAGGCTACTCTCAATTTTATATTTTAAAATTAACTTTTATTCACCCCTTTTGAATATCTTAAATAAAAATAGCCATTTCTTTAACGTAAAAATTAAAGTAAACTCTTGGGGAAATTTTATTTTTACTACTAATCGTCCAAATTGAGGACAACACGAAATTATTCACATTTTGCCATATTGGAAGGGCATATGTTACTCATCTTTAGGATAAAAGTTTTATCGCAAATTTCACTATATAAATTGATAAACAATAAAAACGTTGCCACATCACGCTCAAAAGGCACACGTTCCTCACAAGCATATAATTCTCACCACGAATATTCATACTTATAATGCAGAGGAAATATTATATTACCACATCACACTCAGAGGAAACCGTTTTCCTAACATAATATGAAGAAAGTTATAACCAGAAAACCAATCTCTCTCCATCAAAACTCCTCCCCAAAAGATTATACTGACGCTCCAGAACGATCCGAATCGCTAAAAAACTATCAGAATGATTCAGCATCCCTCTCCCAGAGGCAAAAATTTGATAACTACAATATATATGGTAAAAATGGCAGTTCCACCACTCTTGGTGCTTTCGACGCAATTTTAAATGTGATAGATCACAAAAACGCCACCACTCACAAGGCATATTTTGAAAATTTTATGAAAGATGATTCTCAAATTTTGAGTAAAAACACAATTTTAAATGTTTTGCCTACCAATAATTCGCATAAAGAATATAAATTTGTTTCAAATGTTCAATTAAATAAACCTAAATTTCATACTACATTTATGAAAAAGGGCTTTTTATATAAAAAAACAAAATATGATTGTAAACTCAAATCGAGTTCAAAGGAGATTTCAAATATACATTTGAATGTTGAAACGTGCCCCACATCTCCTTGTGATTTGAATGCACCTATAAATGTAGATCACAATGATTCTCAGTCGCATATTTTTATAAATAAAAATAATACAAATTGTAATGTAAACTTTGAAAATGCTTCTCATGCAAATATGAACTCTTATTATTTAAATGCTCCGCGAAATTATGAAAAGTTTCAAAATGTTAGCTCATGCAAATCATTTCACGATAATGTTGATAACCATGTTTCACGTACCGTATTAGATGCAAATTATTTTAATGTTCCATGTAAATTTAATGCTAAAACACACTCTACTAATGTTGAAAGTAAGCTGCAACATGTTCAAAATTTAATTTATTTAAATGACTCTAATAATGTAACTGAGAGGAAATTTCATGTACTTAACATGGGCACCGCTGCTCAAAATGATGATTTTAAAAATATTTCACACAAATGGCTTGAAAACTATCATCTAAATGCTCACTCCAGCGACACCTCTCAGAATATTTCAGTTACAAATTTAAATAAAGCCGATCCTCAGGCAACTATAAATGGTTTTCAAAACGCTAACTCGCTCTCTTTTAAAGCTTTGAACTCTCCTGAAGATGAGGTGTTGTTACCTTCAGAGAGTGGAATTGATAAAAAGAGAGATAAAAATATAAAATTTTTAAATGTTCAGAAGTATATGTGTGATCAAATCGAACCCGCCAATGCTGTCTCTCTTAGCACAAAAGCACACAATATACTAGATAGGATGCAAAATGTTTCTTCTTCTTATTTTTTCAGCTCTGAGTATCCTGCAGATGATGATGTATCCTTAGCCGTTCCAGAGGATGTACCAGATGAGATGTCGGTAGGATCTGTAGGTTTTGTAAACAATAATTTTATTAATCAAAATGCTTTCTTTTCTAGAGGTTCTCCTGCTCAAACATCTCATCCCTTCACTAAGGTTCAGGTTGTTAAAACTACTTTTGGCCCATTGCCAAAATATGAAAGTAGTATTGGTAATGATAATTTTAAGCATGTTTTTCTTTTAAATGGTATATCAAATTTTAATAATATGTCTTTTAATATAAATAATAAATTAAATGAGGTAGTTATACCTATGGAAACAAAAACAGTTCAAGTAGAACATGACGATAATGGAAAATCCACTTCAGAGTTCTCACACCTCACAGAGGGTAACCCTATCGCCCATTTTAGTAATACTAGGATGTGGGATAGGAACCCTTCTCAAACCACAACCGCAATTGCGGACAGAGAAAGTAGTAGTAATATATATGACATAAGTCTGGATGATTCCAGTTTAGCACAAAATGCCGCATATAGGAAGGAAAATGAGGAAAGTAATGAAAGTGTATGCATTGATATTGATTTTGCTTCAACGCAGATGGAGCATTGGGAAGGAAATAGAGATATGGAGAAATGTGATACAATATGCACCGAGGATGCGAAGGTTAAGAACAGCGATGCTGTAGGCATCTCACATAGCACTCTTAGGCATGATATTGGCTATGGGACATCAATAAACAGTTTGGATGGTGAAATAGGGGTCAGAAAGCGCACTTTCAACCCCTACAGACGGAAAAGAATACTAAGTAGGGCACATGACAAAAGTAATATATCTAGCATAGCACACCCTAGAATAGATAATATTTCTCCAAATTTACTTTTAGATAGGGATTTCATTCCAAATGAAACTTGTAAATTGAGCCTAAATTTTAAACACTTTCAGCATAGGTTTCAAAACTCTTCCTCTAATTCTGTTATTATGTATCCATTCCAATTTAAAGATTCCACAAATTCTTTCGCTGTATTGATGAAAAACTATGATCTCTCACCCCCATTATCCCTAAATTTAAATTTCTCTTCCTCCGCAAACCATGATCAATCTCTTACAAATGAAAATTTTGGTCAGAGCACACCCCCTGACTCTCAAAAACATTCCTCTGATACCATTTTAAATTTCACTGAAGCAATGTTTTCAGATTCTTTATTAGAACCTCACACTCATGTTTCTGAGCAATATATATTACCCACTGACGGATCATTTGATAAATATTTAGAGCCTCACCCTCCATTTAGTTCCTCTCAAGTTGAAATTTTCACTTCTAATCATAATATGGGCTCTCTCTCTCTCCTCCTCAAGTAGCAACTTATTCCTCCTCTTTCACGAATGACGCAGTTCCATTTTCAAACTCACAACCACACATTATAAATTCAAATTTAGAGGAAAACGAATCAATCCCCACACCTACACAGAACAAAATTTTCAAATCTCAACAACAAACTTCTCTCTCAACACCTGATTTTTCAAATCTTTCTACTCAAACCACACCTATAGAAGACTCTGATATCACTTTACCTCAAACCATATCATCTTTTTCAAATTCAAACACAAAACACAGTAGCTCCCAAAGCACAATCCCACAGGAGCTAACTTTGTCTTCATCATTTGCAAACAATACAAACATAATCAAAGATGAAAAAGCGACATATCATTCTCTCATAGGACCCGCTTATTTTCTAGATACTGATATATCTTTTAACTCTTATACCTTACACAATAAACGCTTTTTAGTCGACAGCGGATCTAACTCCTCACTCATTAGACATTCCCTCATCTCAAAATTAGAAAGCAAATATGCCATTAACATCCCCTTAATAAAAACTCCTATTGTTTTGAAATCAATTACCGGGGATATATTTAATCAAATAGGTACGGCCATTTTGAATATTCACATTAAACACATAGCTGTACCAGTAAATTTCATTGTCATTGACGACTCTCTTTGTGGCTTCAAAGCCGATTTACTTTTAGGTACAAATTTTTTAACTCAGCCAAATATTAGGTTTGAAGCTCACAAAAACACTATCTCTATTATGTCTGATACAACTTACATTTCTATGCCTCTCATTCCTATATACCCACAACGTCAAAGCCTTCCTAAACCTCAAGTAAATCACAACACTTCCTCGCCTCTCTACCCAAAGGATACAAGCTTTGCAAACGATTTAATAATTGACACTGATACTACATATAAATTATCTATCATTGAAAATGTCACATTAGACCCATACTCTAAGACCACTCTATCTGTAAATGCTCTTTCTTTAGCACAAACCCCTCCCCCTGACCACCTCATTTTAGCTTCTGAAAAGTCATTCCTCCATAATTGTATATTTATTGGTAGTGTTATGAGCACTGTTCAACAGGGCCAGGTTCTTTTAGATATTATAAATATGTCCGCAGCACATCACACCTTGCAAACAAACTCCTTTTTGACAACAGCAAACCCCCTCTTTACTCTTGATACCCCCTTGGAAACTTCACATGTAAATTTAGCAACCTCCTCTAAAGGTCTTTCTGCAGCGAAACTGCGGAAAACTTATAAAGAAATCGTTCAAGAGTCTTTTAAAAATGAAGAAGACGAGTGTGCAACACTTACAGATCCAAATCAACTGGAAAATTTATTGGACCTTTTGATCAAATACAAAGATATTATAGCTTTAGAAGATGATGAAGTACCAATCTGTCCGCTAATGAAATTTAAAGTGACACTCAAAGACGATGCGCCCAAGGTATTGTACCGACCACAATACCGCCTCCCGCACAGGTATTTAAAACACATCGAAAATTGGGTGGAAGATTCCCTTCACAAGGGGTACATCAAACCCATTTCAAGCGAACACTCAGCACCCCTGCTGATCATTCCAAAAAAGAGCGGTGATCTACGTGTAGTGGTGGACTATAGGCTCATAAATTCACATACTATTTTGACGAGGTTTCCGTTGCCATGCATTTCAGATATTTTGAGCTCTCTAGGTAACAGTTGCCTGTTTACCTGTGTCGACCTCAAAGATGGTTACAACACAATGGAAATTGAGAAAGAGACACAACCGCTACTTGCTTTTAGGACTACTAGAGGTCAGTATTGCCCCACGCGGCTGAACTTCGGGTTAGCCAATGCCCCCTCAGCATTTG
>JABUQX010147199.1:0-2500 GCA_015478945.1 Trachelipus rathkii
GAACTGTCACACTCACAACCATAGCCTTGACTCTTATCTACGTTTATTTTTAAACCCCTCCTTCTACACACCCTGCTAAATCTCTCTACCAATCCTCTCAAACTCTCTTCAGTTTCGCGACTTTCGCTTTCGCCACACAAAACCAAATCATTCGCACGTAATAGGTAGGGACCTCTACACTCTCTTCCATTTTCCATCATTCTAACACCATCTCCTGTCACCCCACCTCTAATTCATTCATAACCCCATCCATATACAAATTGAAAAACCAATGAGACATAGCACATCCTTGCCTCACTCCGATATTAATATTAAACCAATCACTTTTGACTTTTTTATTCTTCCACACGCTTCACTATCGTCATATATACCCTTGATTCCATTCAGAAGCTTACGACCAAAACTATATATCACTAACACCTGCCATATATATATATATAGCTTCCCAATTAACCTAATCATATGCCTGTTGCAAATCCATATTTATTTATTCTTCTTCTCCCTCATTTTCTCAATCATTTGTTTCAATGTAAAGATTTGATACACACATCCTCTACCACTTCTAAACGCACCTTGTTCTTCACCAATCAGTCCTACAGTCGCTCGACGCACTCTTTCACTCTTTCTACCAAAATACCAGCATATATCTTCCCTACAACACTCAATAAACTAATTTCCCTATAATCCCTACAGTTAACCTTATCCCCTAACCTTAATATATATATATATATATATATATATATATATATATATATATATATATATATATATATATATATATATATATATATATATATATATATATATATATATATATATATATATATATATATATGTATTTATATAAAAATAATAACATAAATATATATATATATATATGTAGCTTATATATATATATATATATATATATATATATATATATATATATATGAAATAAAAATAATTTTCTTATTCATACTATCTAAAAATTTAATCAAACACTAGAAAAATAACAAATATTTTGTACATCCGGAACATCAAATTTAATAATTTGCGGATGCGGATATTTCAAAATCAATGAATGGATGCATATGTACTACATCACTAAATATATATATATATATAGAAATACAGATATATATATAAAAAATAAAATTAATTATATATATAAAATAATATATATATATATATATATATATATATATATATATATATATATATATATATATATATATATATATATATATATAATAATATATATATATATATATGAGAGAGAGAGAGATAGAGAGAGATATGCAACCCGTTTGTACAAAAAAATTCAACCGTATTTTGTTTTCAACTCCATAAAAAAACGCATAAAAAGAAAATGAATTTTTTTTTTTTTTAATCTTTATTTCTGGTCGGGTTTGATGGAACAAAACACCACCGAGAAAAACTCACTCAATCATTTCACAAATCCCCTGAAATAAAATTGATAACGTAGAAGAAACAAAGTAATACCTTCATTTCATTTCTTAGTAAAAAAATCATTTTGAAACAAGATAAAAACATTCTTAATACCCATAAAAATCATAAACCGAAGAAAGATCTGACTCAACCATTCTAAATCTAATATGAAAATGAAAATTAAATCAATGGAATAAAAATAACGAATTATTTTTAAAAACTAGCGTAAATTTTTTTTCCTACTCTAAATATACATACATATATATATATATATATATATATATATATATATATATATATATTATATATATTTATATATATATATATATATATATATTCTTCAAAATGTACATACAGTAAATGTCACTTTGTTCAAATATCCAGAAAATAAATAGTTATATATATATATATATATACAGTGTGTCCGTAAAGTCATGGTGCACTTTTGAACGGTCACAGGAAAGCAACAAAAGAAGATAGAAATGTGAAATCTTCACCAAATAAAAGGGAAACTCTCCAAGTTTGATGACGCAGGTGATGACTCAACACCACGAACTGCGCGGCAGCGGATCAGGCCACGCTCAGGCCAGTCGCGATGTGGACGTTACAGAGGAAAGTTCAGTGTGTCCTGTGGCTTGCTAAATTCGAATCCGTGAGCAAAGTGCAACGTGAATATCGTCGCGTGTACAACGAAGCGCCACCACATAGGAATAACATTACTCGGTGGGATAAGCAGTTGAAGGAGACCGGCAGTGTATTGGACAAACCCCGTTCTGGTAGGCCATCGGTAAGTGACGAGTCCGTAGAGGCTATACGGGAGAGCTACCTAAGAAGCCCTAAAAAATCAGTGCGTGCGTGTGCTCGACAATTACACCTAAGCAAGACTACAGTTCATAAGGTGTTAAAGAAACGTCTACGTTTTTCGGGTTACAAATTGCAGCTGTTGCACGCTATCAAACCCGCGGATAGACCCAAACGATTCTCGTTTGCTACAGATATGCTTCATGAGATCGGCAATGATGAACGATTTCTGCAGAAGATTGTGTTTAGCGACGAGGCGACATTCCATGTC
>JABUQX010147199.1:5000-12500 GCA_015478945.1 Trachelipus rathkii
TCTCACTACCATACAATAACACAGGTAACAACATATACCCTCATGTAAGACTCTAGCGCACTCAAGACTCATTATTCCCTTTACATTCACCAACAGTTTTAATTGCACCAGCAACCCTTCCTGCCATTCACAACTTTCCTACTACGCACCATCATCCAGTTCCCCTTCTCATCCAACACATACCTAAATATTTAAACTCAGGCACTTTTTCAGCTGCTCATCATCTAACATAACTTCACTGAGGACTGTCCTCACTCACAACCATAACCTTACTCTTATCTTCGTTTACTTTCACCTCTTACATACCCTGCCAAATCTCTCTGCCAATCTCAAACTCTCTTCAGATTCGCCACACAGAATTAAATCATCCGCATATAATAGGTGGGCACCCTCCACTCTCTCCATTCTCCATCATCCTAACACCATTTCCTGCCATCCCCACCTCGAATTCTTTCGCCCCATCCATATACACATTGAATAACCAAAGAGAACACCACCCTGTCTCACTCCGCTATTAATCTAAACCAATCACCACTGACACCATTTATTCTTACACAGCTACTATCGTCATACATACTTTTGATTCATTCAGAAGCCTACCACTAACTTTCCATATATCACTAATACCTACCATAGCTTCCTATTAACTCTATCATACGCCTGTTGTAAATCCATGAAACCTAAATATAATTTATTCTTCTTCTCCCTATTTTCACCAATCATTTGTTTCAATGTAAAGATTTGATCCACATCCTCTACCACTCCTAAGCGCACCTTGTTCTTCAACCAGTCCCTCAGTCACTCGGCTTTCTTTCAGCAAAATACCAGCATATATCTTCCTTACAGCACTCAATAAACTTATTCCCCCTATAATTTCTACAATTCCTTTTCTCCCGCCGCCTACTAAAGGGTACTATTACTTTCTCACTCAATCTTGAACTCTACCTCCATAAACCGCTTTGTTACACAACTTCCAAATCCAATCAATCATAATCTCGCCTCCCTCTTGACCATTTCACTAGTAATTTCATCTATACCTGCATATTTACCATTCTTCAGACTTTCTCACTCTACCCATTACCTCCTCCTTACTAACAACCTCATCCCCAAAATACCTATTCCTTCTTGCACCATCAAAACCACACATTCACTAACACCACATCCAGACTGTTAATATTGTGCAGATTTTCAAGTGTTCTTTCCCCTCACATCCATTTCATCAGTTACAAAAGCACCATCCCTATTCATTATTCTAAGCAGATTCCCCTTATTCTCATTCTTAACCTTTCGCGCTTCCTTCCAGAAGAGCTTCCTATTCCCTTGTATGTCCTCATTCATCCTCCTTCCAAACTGTTCATTTACCTCTTGTTTTCTCCTACGTATGCACCTTTTAGTATTTCTTTTTTCCTCCTTATATAATTCCAAGCATCTTTCTTTTGAAACTTCATCATTTGCTTTTAGTACATTCAACCACGCTTCTTTTTTACCTTTAACCGCTTTCATCACCTCTTCATTCCACCATTCGCTGTTAACATTCTTACTTCCTACTTTAGCACAATCCACACACTTCTTTGCTACTAACAATTTGCTTCCTTCATTTTGCTAGTTTGTTCAAGTATCAACTCGTTCACATTCAACTGATTTACTAGCGAGCGCTCTTACATACTTATCCTTATTGTCTTGTTCACTTAACTTCTCACTCTTAATTTTACCTACTTCCTTTCGTATATATATATATATATATATATATATATATATATATATATATATATATATATATATATATATATATATATATATATATATATATATATATATATATATATATATATATTTACATGTATATATATTTACTTATATTTAATGCTTCTTTGTAGACATTTATGTATTTATAGAATTACAAATATATATATATATATATATATATATATATATATATATTTCCTGATTTTTGTTATAACACGCGAAAAGCAATACGCTTCAGATTCCTATTGTTTATAATCCATTATTTCTTTTTTCAGCCTTTAAAAAATGAAATGCATTTATATGCCTCGATAAACC
The DNA here is from genome assembly GCA_015478945.1 of Trachelipus rathkii. Lineage (NCBI taxonomy): Eukaryota > Metazoa > Arthropoda > Malacostraca > Isopoda > Trachelipodidae > Trachelipus > Trachelipus rathkii. Next base: position 7,062 of record JABUQX010147199.1, read on the forward strand.
TTTCTATTTTTCGCATTGCTCTATTATTGAATAGGGTCTATTCTTCCTATTATTTACAAATATGAGGCTAATGAAACGTAAATCATACTAATTGGGGAGAAAAAAGTTTAATTTTACTCTCTCTCTCTCTCTCTCTCTCTCTCTCTCTCTCTCTCTCTCTCTCTCTCTCTCTCTCTCTCTCTCTCTCTCTCTCTCTCTCTCTTCACACACACACACCACACACACACGCACACACAATGTATCCAATTGTTGTTATTGTAAATCTTTTTCAGCAGTATAGTACATACATACATATATAATACATACATATATATATATAATATATATATATATATATATATATATATATATATATATATATATATGTAATATATATATATATATATAACTAATATATATACAGATTTTAAGTGGAATATATATAGTTATAACTGTAACTATAACTAACTTCTTTATTAATAATAATAATAATAATAATAATATATAATAATAATAATATATATATATATGTATATATATATATATATATATATATATATGTATATATATATCGAGCTTGGGTTCAAGTACGTTTATCGAAGTGCAGGTATAAATTTGTTCCAGTACAAGTACATGTACAGAGGTACTCTAGAATTTGTTCAGAAGTACAAATTTACACGGTATCAAGTACAGTACTTTATGAAAACTTACATATATATATATATATATATTATATAATATATATATATAATAATATATATATATATATATATAACTATATATCATATATATATATATATATATATATCATTATCATCCACCTTCTCTCCACAATGTTACATTCACCGGAAACAGAAAAGTAGTAGAAGAATATGAAGCAAGTCTAAAAGAATGCTCAGCTTTACCGCCCCCATTTATACTTTTTTGTGAGAACTCGTCACAGTCAGAAAATCCACCCTAGAGCTTCAAGGGACAGCGACGGACCCTCACTATGGTATCTCGTCAATGTGGGGTTCATCTCTTGGCCCAGGTGGGCTACAACCATACCCCCTCACAAAACCCCGCCATTCACTCATATTATGTACCTTTCTTCTTGCCTCTGCCAAACTCACATTTCTCTCCTCCAGTCATTCCTTTACTGATTCAATCCACTTTTTCTTCGGTCTCTCGGCCTGTTGATTTCCACCACACTCACCACTATACATCCGTTTAACAAACCGACTACCTTCCACCTTTTCCACATGACCAAACCATCTCAACGTACTTTCATTTATTCTCTCTTTTACCCCTTTCTTGACACCACACAATTCTCTAATACGTTCATTCCCAATTTTATCAATTCTTCTCTCACCTAACACACCCTTAGGATTGTCAATCTGAACACATTGTACTTTAGATCAATACCTCTTATTCCAGACCATATTCTCAGGTAACAACATACCCTCATGTAAGACCCTAGCGCACTCAAGACTTAGTCCCTTTACATCCACCAACGATTTAATTCACCAGCCACCTTCCTGCCATTCACAACTTTCCTACTACACTCTGCATCATCCATTCCCTTTTCATCCAACATTTATCTTAAATATTAAACTCAGACACTTTTTTCCAGCTGCACACCAACTAACATAACTTCACAACGAGGACTGTCCTCACTCACAACCATAAATTTACGCTTATCTACATTTACTTTCAAACCCATTCTTTTACACACCCTACCAAATCTATATACCAATCCTCTCAAAGTCTCTTCAGATTCGCCACACAAAACCAAATCATCCGCAGATAATAGGTAGGGAACCCTCCACTCTATTCCATTCTCCATCATTCTAATACCATCCCCTTCCACCCCACCTTTAATTCTTTCATAACCCCATCCATATACAAAGTGAATAACCAAGAAGACATAACACATCCCCGCCTCACTCTGCTATTAATATTAAACCAATCACTTTCGACTCTATTTATTCTTACATACGCTTCTATCGTCATACATACTTTTGATTCCATTCAGAAGCTTACCACACCAACTTCATATATGACTACACACCTGCCATAGAGCTTCCCTATTAATTCTATCGTACACCTATTTGCAAATACATAAAACCCTAGTACAATTTTATTCTTCTCCTCCCCTCTTTTCCCAATCATTTGTTTCAATGTAAAGTTGGATCCACACATCCTCTACCATTACTAAACGCCCCTTGTTCTTCACAATCAGTCCTTCCGGTTCCTCGACGCACTCTTTCGACAAAATACCAGCATATATATCTTCCCTGCAACACTCAATAAACTAATTTCCTATAATTCCTACAGTTACCCTTATCCCCGTTACCCTTATATAAGGGTACTATTACTGCTCTCCTCCAATTACTCGGGACTATAACCTTCATAAAAGCTTTGTTACACAACTTTCAAATCCACTCAATCACCATTTCACCTTCGTTTTTGATCATTTTACCAGTAATTTTATTCTTTCCTTCCTCATATTTTTAAATCAATATTAAAACTTTTTGAGCAAGGGATACAAAATTTCGATATTTTATTAATTTAATTTCACCAAGAACTTGATTTCCCTGAAAACATTATTTCTGAAGAATGGGTTTGAATTTATAATTGACTTAACTTTTCGAAAACAGTAAAGTTTAAAGACAAATCTCAGGCTAAATTAACAGCTCCTAAGGATATTTTGTATATGAGGTTGCCTTTCTGGGGAAAATCAGTTACAAAATTCGACATAAAATTGATGTGGTTTTATAAACAAATTTTACACAGTTTAAATTTAGATTTATATTTTCGAGTGAAAACTAAATTGGGAAATATTTTAAATTAGATAAACTCCCTTTACCTTTATGCTCATCAGTAATATATCATTACAAGTGCGGTGACTGCGATACCACCTACATAGGAAGACAATACGAAGCCTTTCCATATGTATTGCTGAGCATAAAGGTATTTCATTTAGAACTCTAAACCATTTACATCATCCACCCTATTCAGCTATAAATGCTCATTCTCTTCAGGAAACGACCATATACAGGATACGAATTTTGGAATATTGTCCCAAACTGAGGAACCCGATCTTCAGTTGTTAGAATCCTTGTATATTTGGCATCTCAAACCGACCTTAAATGAAAATCTAAGTTTTAACAGTCTTTAATACTGAATTTATCTATATGGTTTATTTATTTCAACTTTATATTATTTTAACTTTTAATAATTTTTTTTTATATAATATTTTGTTTAAAATTTTATAATTATATATATATATATATATATATATATATATATATATATATATATATATATATATATATATATATATATATATATATATATATATATATATATATATAATATATATGTATATATATATTTATATATATATATGTAATAATAAATGGAATGAGATCAGGAGATTTGAATTTAACAATATATAATATATATATATATATATATATATATATATAATAATAATATACATAATATAATAATAATATAATAATATATGTGCGTATATATATCCCAATCAACCAATAATAATATATATATATATATATATATAATATATGTAATATATATATCAATATATATAATTTAGATAATAATAATATATGTATATATACTCAATTACATGTCAATGGCTGGATTATCAGTTCGTTTTCTTCGCCCAATATGATTGGTTGAAGTGATTGTATGAGCGTGGATCTGAAATAATATATACTTTATCTTAGTTATTATTATTTATCATTTTCCTATCATCTTCCTTCTACTTTTTACCAACTTTTTCCTTAATTTAAAGTCCCCTTCCATACTCCCCCACCTTGAAATATATAGGCTATTTATTTTTATTTTTAGAAAATAAGTTGTTCTAATTCAGAGATACTTAACCTTTTTTTGGCCTCGGCTCAAATCCATCACGTCGATCAACTTCCCCACTCACGGGTCTGTTTGGAAAATTTAAAAAATGTTAGTGTACTATAAAAAACGGTAACTGTAGTAATTATTAATTATAAGTGTAGTAATTATTAATCATAAGTGGATTAATTATTACACAGGGTGTAACAAAAAGACTTCAATCTGCAAACATTTCCGTGTTTTACATGTGTTAAGCAACGAAGGTGGTTTAAATTTTATAATTAAAGTAAAAATTAACACAATTTATTTTACACAGGGTGTAACAAAAAGACTTCAATCTGCAAACATTTCCGTGTTTTACATGTGTTAAGCAACGAAGGTGGTTTAAATTTTATAATTAAAGTAAAAATTAACACAATTTATTTTTTGATGCTCCGGGGACCAGTCGCGGAAGCCCAGGCGATCCAAATTTCGGCGACGATCCATAAATTAAGAAAGACCCCTGGTCTAATTCAATATTTTCCAGTTTATTCCTTTTTGATAGAATGTTTAATGAAATGGCAACTTTGTCGTATTGTTAAGATATTATTCTTGTTCCATCTAATACTCTAGTTTTAGTAATTTAGTACAATAGTTCTAGTATTCTAGTACTAGCTTTGTAGTATTTTAATTTTAGTACTCTAGTTCTCTCATTTTAGTCTAGTACTCTAGAATTAAGTATCTAGTACTTTAATTGGAATATTCTAGTGTCCTTGTTTTAATACTCTAGTTACAATACTCTGGTTCTAGTACTTTTGTACTAGTTCTCTAGTCTTTTAATTATAGTAGTCTATATATAGTTATGGTAATCTAGCATTCAAGTACTATAGTTCTAGTTTTAGTACTATTCGGAAAATAACATTTCATTTTCTTTTCGCTATTCTCCTTACGAGAAAGAATTATGCTTTTTATTTTAAAGAAAAAAGAATTTCTTATTATTCATTTTAAAGACAATAAAATTTTAAATATAAACTTTAATTTAAATTTTAAAGCAAAATAAAAGCGATTATTTTTGTCGAGTATCACTTCCCTTTTTTTTTTGTCGGCTCCACTGTTTTATAATTGCCCGACACCGACACCGACACCGACACCGACATCGACACCGACACCGACACCGGCTTCGGCTTCGGCTCCTGCTCCTTTGCCTTCTGTTCCGGTTTCGACTCCGATTCCGGCTCCAATTCTGGTTCCGGTTCCGGCTCCGACTCCGAATCCCTTTATTGCAGATTTAAAAAAAACTATTTTAGCTTGTTCCGCTCCACCCTAAACCTTGCGGCTATGCGACTCTGGCTCCGCATCCCCGACTACCACTTATTCGAGAAAGAAAGAGGTGTAATCCTAGCAACACTTGAATATTTTCAGCTCATCCTTTCCTGTCATACCATAACCATAAAAGGTTAATACAATTAATTAATTTGCTTCTTTGAATGAATATTTTCAATCTATTTGAAAATTAATTAATAGTAAATTATCCAATGTAAATTATAAATTAATTTTAAAAATTAAATTTAAATTTCAATGGCACTCCACATTTAACCATCCTGGCACTGTATCATCATCATA
>JABUQX010147199.1:17500-20938 GCA_015478945.1 Trachelipus rathkii
ATAAAAAAAAATCACCAACCCTGGTTATAAGTTTCATCGTTCACGAGTTACAAATAGTATGATAATATCCAGTCAAATTTTTTATCATTATCTTTGATATTAGTAGTAGGGGGTCCATTCCGGACCTAAATTTAACCGCGACCTTTTTGACCTTTTTTTGACCGCGACCTTTTTGACCTTTTTTTGACCGCGACCCCTGGACCTTTTGGGCCTTGACCTTTTGGGCAAGCAATTTTTTGGCAACCCTAATTTTTTGGCAACCCTAATTTTTCGGCAACCCTATTTTTTGGCAACCCTAATTTTTTGGCAACCCTAATTTTTTTGGCAACCCTAATTTTTGCAACCCTTCGAAGAAGGGTTGCGCCAAACGGTTGCGTAAGCAACCGTTGTACGTACCCCACCCTAATTTTTTCGACCAACCCTTTGGTCTTCCATGGGTCAATTTTGGCCCACCCTAATTTTTGGCCAGCCTTTAGGGGCTTAGCCCTTTTTTGATGCCTTAACCTTGTTTGACCATGATATTTCGGCCTTGACCTTGCCAGATACCATGGGTCAATTTTGGCCCACGGTAATTTTTGGCTACCCTTTAGGGGCTTAGCCCTATTTTTTGATGTTTTGACCTTGATATTTCGTTCACATCTACACACACACACACACACACACACACACACACACACACACACACACACACACACACACACACACACACACACACACACACACACACACACACACTTACACTTATACACACATTCACTATGACACTTATACACACATTCACTATGACACTTACATTTACCCATAGACACTTACATTTACACTTATACACACGTACAAACACACTACCACCCCTTTGGTCTTCCATGGGTCAATTTTGGCCCACCCTAATTTTTGGGCACCCTAATTTTCTGCGGCTAATTTTTCGGCCAACCCTTTGGTCTTCCATGGGTCAATTTTGGCCCACCCTATTTTTTCGGTCAACCCTTTTGTATTCCGGGGTACAATTTTGATGCCTCAGCTTTGATGCCTCAACTTTGATGCCCCAGCTTTGATGCCTCAACTTTGATGCCTCAACTTTGATGCCTCAACTTTAATGCCCCAGCTTTGATGCCTCACCTTTGTTGATGGCTCAACTTTGATGGCTCAACTTTTATGGCTCAATTTTGATGGTGTCATCTTTGATGGCACCTATATTGTTGGTTCAGCTTTGATGACTCAGATTTAATGACGGTTCAACTTTGATGGTTCCCAATCAACGTAAGAAGTATCTAGTGATGTTCTATTAGTATTCTATGAGTATTAGATGAGTGCCAGGTGAGTGCCAAGTGAGTGCCAATGAGTGCCAATGAGTGCCAAGTGAGTGCCAATGAGTGCCAAGTGAGTGCCACATAGTGCCAAGTGAGTGCCACATAGTGCCAACTGAGTGCCACTTTTTTCAAGCCTTTTCTAGCCTCCCCTGAGCCTAGAATAGCCCTAATATGGGTGTCTACCCCTAGGTTATAACGTATGAGGATTCGATTGGTGTATATTACAAGTTGCTAGGATGCTTCCTACTATGAGTTAGTATTTTTCTAACACTTATAGCACGACAGAATATACATCTAAAGAGTTACACATTTGAGACAGTGAAGGCAAACGTTTCAGAGTCCGCGTCCGCAGTTGAACCCCGCCGCGAAACCGCCGCGTGCGCCCGCAGGCGCAATATTACCGCCGCCGCGTGCGCCCGCAGGCGCAATATTTCCGCGTAACCGCCGCCGCGTGCGTCCGCAGACGCAATATTACCGCGTAACCGCCGCCGCGTGCGTCCGCAGACGCAATATTACCGCGCTAACGAAAAATATGATATCAATGTAAACTATTCAAAGAATTTCATTTCAAATATACTATGAGTCATTCATTTTACTTCATACTTAAACATTTTTATTAAAAACATATACTTTACATACCTTAAAGCAGTAAATCAGTAAATCAATAGAGGTGTTATTACCTAACACCTAAGGGATTAGTATGCTTTTGTTTTACTGTTTTACTGCTTTAACTCATATGTTTTACTGCTTTAACTCTCTGCTTTACTGCTTTAACTATCTGCTTTACTGCTTTAACTCTCTGCTTTACTGCTTTAACTATCTGCTTTACTGCTTTAACTCATATACATTACATACCTTAAAGCAGTAAATCAGTAAATCAATAGAGGTGTTACCTAACACCTAAGGGATTAGTATGCTTTTGTTTTACTGTTTTACTGCTTTAACTTTCTGCTTTACTGCTTTAACTCTCTGCTTTACTGCTTTAACTATCTGCTTTACTGTTTTAACTCATCTGCTTTACTGTTTTAACTCATATATTTAACTGCTTTAACTCATATGTTTTACTGCTTTACTGCTTTAACTCATATATTTATTTTTGTTTTAATACTTTTTATTTATTTTTATTTCTATTTTTATTTTGTTTTAATACTTTTTATTTATTATTATTTTATTATTATTTTATTATTATTTTATTATTATTTTTATTTTGTTTTAATACTTTTTATTTAAAAATTGTAATGTAAGAAAAACACACGCAGTGTCTGTTATATAAACATTTTATTTTAATAAAATTGTACGAAATTTTATTAAAAACCTTTTTATATATACGAATTTCAGGGGTAGTAAAATCGCATTTTCATTTTAAAGCATTTATTACATAATTAGAAACTATAAAATCATTGACATACAAATTTTTAGCATCAAATATATTTACAAGTTTATTAAAACATACATTATTTAAAAAGCACATAATGAAATAAATACAATAGACTCCACACAAATTAGAATATAAGGGTTGAACAGGGTAAGACATAGTTTTTACACAACTTACATTATTATATTTTAAAAATAAGGTGATATAATGATTATTCAATATAAATTTTAAGTTCAAAGAATCAATTATGTGAACAGCATCGTTTTTTGCTCTATAAACGGAAATCCAATGTCCTGTTGAGGTGATGTGACGAGGCAATGTATTGAATATGAAGCAGGTATCCTTCTCCAACTTTACAGAGTTTATTTCGTTAATAGCGAACACTCCTAAAAAGCGAGGTTCATTTTTAAACACCGATTTTATTTCCTCTTCATTCATCTTTAATAATTCAAAGAATTTTTGTTTGTGTGCTCTTTCTCTCTCTCTCTGCAACCCAGGTTCAATGAGTTGAGGATGCTCAAGATAGACCACTACGAGAGAGAGAGTGATGGGTGTTTGTAGACGGGACTTGATCGAAATCTACCTACTACTACCTACCCTCTAAAGACCGCAGTCTGTAGGAAAGTTGCTTGCCTCCCTCTTCACTTTACCACCACCTGCACCTACCTACTCTACCACCACTCACCTTACCACCTTACTGCACTTCACTGCCAACCACCACATATACCATATACCACCAAACTTATGTTGTGCGCT
>JABUQX010147200.1:2500-12500 GCA_015478945.1 Trachelipus rathkii
TTGGACATATATTTTTATGTTCTCATTTGATCCGTCTTTGAATTGCTTATTTTCTCTGTGGATGTTATTATTTTCTTCATAAAACTTATTTTTATTGTTATTTTTTCAATAAATTTTATTGTTATAATAAGCATTAAAAAATTGATTTTGGGTCATTATTTACTGGAACAAAGGAACATTAAATTATTTGTTATTATTATTATTATTATTATTATTATTATTATTATTATTATTATTATTATTATTATTATTATTATTATTATTATTATTATTATTATTATTATTATTGTATTATTATTATTATTATTATTATTGTTATTATTATTTTTTACAGGTAAGGCCGAAAGAAACCTTTTCCTGCCCGTTTTAGGGAGCAGAGAGTCTGTTCTAATCAATAGGCTTGTGTCTTTCATCGGGGTAAGTCGTTTATTTGGTTAAGAGACTGCCTTTTTTATACATTTAATCTGTTATCAATATATATATATATATATATATATATATATATATATATATATATATATATATATATATATATATATATATATATATCTTATATATACGCATATATATATATATATATTGAGCTTTACTTTTTCATGTACCCAGTCAATTACTTTGTTGAAAATTTGGTTTAATTAAAAAAAATGTTATATTTACTATTTTTTGCCATCCTGCAAACTTAACCTAGCTTAACCCTAACTAACCTAACCTAACCTAGCATAGTCTTCAAAAATAAAAAAAATAAAAATGTTAAATATAAGCAGGAGAAAATGACCGAAATGCTTTATAGCATTTTCAATAAAATTTGTAGTAGAAAATCATTTAAAGTACTATTTTAACAGTCAAGTAAGAAAGAAATTGCCTTATAAAACCCATTTTTAGCGAGATACCACTAGACACATGTTAGGGAAGAGACTATATATATATATATATATATATATATATATATATACAATACAAAGATTTATATAAAGATATATATATATTTATATATATATATATATATATATATATAAATATAGAAGAATACATATATATATATATATATATATATATATATATATATATATATATATATATATATAAGATGGGTTCGTTTGCAGACATAGTCCTCCTACTCACATTTATGCATGGTATGAAACGATAAAAATAATTGTTGTTGGGGGGAGGAGTTCGAACGTTTTGCAGCCAATCCAACAGACTTTCAGTCAGACAGTTAAAATATATGTGACACACATCACAGATAGGATTCCAGAGTATTTAGTTTAATTTCCTTTTGTAAATAAAGAAATTATTCTTTAAAATCTCTGAAGAAAAGAAAACATTCTCAAATAGTTGTATCCTTTTCAGAACATTTTTAATGTGACCTAATCTTTAATTACATTTACCTATTGTTTTTTTTTTATAAATAAACTTTAATTTAAAAATTTCTTTCCAAGAAAAAGGTTCAGGCATCCAACAGCAATATATATATATATATATATATGTATATATATACTATATATATATATATATATATATATATATATATATATATATATATATATATATATATATATATATATATATATATATATATATATATATATATATATATATATATATATATATATATATAAATATATATATATATATATATATATAATATATATATATATATATATATATAATTTTAGTATTGAAGGTTATATTGTGGTCTTGAGATAAACCACCTTCAATAATAGATTATTGTTGTTGAAGTGAGCGTTGTCACGATAAAGTGGAGTTTTTCCGGAAGCTGCTTAGGATTCCTCAGTGGTGCTAGCAGCTTCCTGCACCAGACGCCACAGAACTCCCAGTGACAATGCCGTGAGCACACTCCGCTCTCCGGACCTGGAAGGACGTCGGATGGTAGCGTGTAGCTGTCAGGTGAGAGCTAGGTGTGCACACATTAAGGTCACGAGAAGGATTCGTCCACTCTGTACTCTGTGCAGTTGGTCCGCACCAAACTTGAGTTGGAAGTAGTGAGAAGTACAATTTTACAGGCGTTACGGATGATCGAACAGAGTAGCACAACAAAAAAAGAAACTTGATTTGATGATTGAAAGGTGTTCATGGTCACTCCGGGATCACCAATTTGTAAGAGTTATATTGTGGTCTTGAATAACCACCTTCAATAATAGAAGATTATTAGTTGTTGAAGAGAGGGAGCGTTGTCACGATAATGTGGTGTTTTTCCCGGAAAGCTGCTTAGGATTCGTTAGTGGTGCGAGCAGCTTCCTGCACCAGACACCACAGAGCACCAGACGCGACAATATTTATTTTTTGAGTTCGTGTACAGGACCCAACACGGCACCACAGGGAAGCAGTTACACTGTGTTGAATAATCAACTCCATGGGTGGGTCCTGGCTCAAACCTACTTCTAAATGTCGTAAAGAAAATTTAGATGGTGAAATAAATATTCAGTCAAAAAATAAATAAAAACATAGATAAAAAAATAGATGTCCCTACATTAAATTTACTCCTAGTGTTACATAACAAAATTAAATGTTGTTAAGAATATTAAGTTCCTGGAGATAAGAGAAGATAGAGTTACCATCAAAGTGGGAGGATTAAGACAAGCTATGGGATTACCTTTTAGGTGTTATGGACCATAGAGTAGGAAAATGGCGACGGCAAATTGGGTCCAGTTGAAGGCAATCAATGAAGATATAGTGATCAGATTCCAGGGCATGGCAATGGCAAAATTTGCAAATGTGAGGGAGATCCCGTGACATGTAGTGGCTGTGAGTGATGTTGTGACCAATGCGGAGGCGTGCAAGTATCACCTCCACCTCGTGCAAGCACTTCCGTCAGTGAGAGGAAAATTTCTGACCAATTTTCTGCTTTACACTTCTAGGTTTTGCCCCTCGCTAATAATAATAATAATAATAATAATAATAATAATAATAATAATAATAATAATAATAATAATAATAATAATAATAATAATATTTTTTCTAGATTTCAAACGATCCAGCTATTGTTGGAGCAGTCTGCGGATTGATATATGACTGTTTAGCACCAAGTTGTGATGGTAAACATTATATATATATATATATATATATATATATATATATATATATATATATATATATATATATATATATATATATATATATATATATATATATATATATCTTATATATATATATATATATACGCTGGAGGCGGTAAGGCTGGGCTTTCCTTTTCGACTTTTGTCTTATTCTTCTATTTTCCTTTTTCGTGCATGACCCTTACCCCAGTCTTGGGAAAATAAAGGAAGGTAAGGAAGAAAAATGAGCTGTATAAATAAATATAGATTTATGGAAAAGATATAGATATATAATAACTTCTATATATATATATATATATATATATATATATATATAACATATATATATATATATATATATATATATTAGAAGGAAGGGGAAAAATTGGTGTCGATTATTTTATTGAAATTAATATCCATTGTCTCTGTAATTATTTGTTTGAATTATTCAACATTCTAAGTTTGAATGAAACATGAAAAATAGTTTTTCTCTTCTTTTGTTTTCATGTGACCTTTGCAGTTATGTGTGTGTATTATTGTATTATTATTATTATTATTATTGTGTGTGTGTGTATTATTATTGTGTGTGTGTGTGTGTGTGTATTATTCACCACCTTGTCTGTTATTTGCTTTATTATAGAGGCCATATTTGCGCTGTTTTTCATTCCTCTTTATTAAATATTTAGAATTCTCAAGAACATCATTTCAAATATATATATATATATATATATATATATATATATATATATATATATATATATATATATATATATATATATATATATATATATCAGGGATGGAGTCGGAGTCGGGAGTCGGGAGTCGAGCGTTTTCAGGGGTAAGGAGTCGGAGTCGGGAGTCGATTTCCCAAAAAGTTGGGAGTCGGAGTCGGGAGTCGAGTAAAAAAAAACGACTCCTTTCGACTCCCAAAACAATTTTGTATAAACTTTTCACACAAAAATTTGGAAAAACTTAATTGAATTTTTATTATAAAAGACATTTTTTTTATTTTGACATTTGTTTGTAGCCAATTTAAGTTGTTTATTTTTAACTGGTTATAAAATAAAGGTTATAAAACTGGTTATAAAATAAAATGTACTTGACTACTTGTGTATTGTGCATTAACGAATTATCAACAGCGAGCTATTATTAATAATCGTACAAAATTTAAAGTCAAGTAGAGTACATAACTGATTTTAAAATATAGAGTCACACCAATTATAAGATAGTTGCAATAAGCTAAAAGAATCGGATAGATATACTATACATTTATGTACAACAACTGTGCTGGCGCTTACGTTGTGGTTGTGTCAGCATTTCAAATATTTCCGTACCTAATGCCGTGAATTTCTAATATATATTTAAATTTTTGGTGTGTAGACACGCGAAAATATATCTATCTACCCACAACCAGTAAGTGGTGGTAAGATAATTTAATAAATAATTAATCAGTTTGATAAAAATATAAATATTTAATCAGTTTGATAAACAAATAATTATTTTACGTTTGGCAGGGGTTTGTAGTTTGTGAGCAAATGACCTTGATTATTTTGACTCAGCAAGTGTTACCAGCGTTATATATATATATATATATATATATATATATATATATATATATATATATATATATATATATATATATATATATATATTAAAAGCTGTATATATATATATATATATATATATATATATATATATCAGTGGCGACTCCAGCAACTTTTTGCTACTCGTGCTCTCTCTCTCTCTCTCTCTCTCTATATATATATATATATATATATATATATAATCTATATATATAGCAATATATCTATATATATATATATATATATATATATATATATATATATATAACTATATATATATATATATATATGGTAAAAGTTACTTAACGCCCACACAGAACGGGAGCTCGGATCAAAAAAAATTTTTACAGGTAGCCTCTATGATACATAAATAGATGTTTTAGGGTCAGAAATAGGAAAACCTGCACCTAAACTGACCTAACTTAACCTAACCCTAACTTAACCTAACCTGACCTAACCTAACCTAATTAATTGCCCCTAGAACAGGTAAAAAAAAAAAAAAATTCATTTCGACCCTAGAACATCTATTTTCATAGATGCTACCTGTAAAAATTTTTTTGATCCGAGCTCCCGTTCCGTGTGGGTGTTAAGTAACTTAATCCATATATATATATATAATATATATATATATATATATATATATATATATATATATATATATATATATATATATATATATATATATATATATATATATATATATATATATATATATATATATATATATATATATATATATATATATATATATATATATGTAGATGTATATTTTTATATATAAAACAACATATATCTTCTTCTATAATAATAACTAATAACCAATATATTTTCCTTACCATCTCCTATATAAATATTTATATATATATATATATATATATATATATATATATATATATATATATACCGTCAAATGGGGGAAAACTGGTTTCGGTGGGTAAAACTGGTAAGTTTAGAAAATGTGCTATATTTTCATAATGACAACCGTTATGAAATTGGGGAAAGGTTTTTTTGGTAGATAAAAGACTATATTTTAATATTATTTCAAAATTAAATCCAATAAATTACAACTATAGTTCAAAAAAATTCCCCATTTGAAAAAATTTTTTTTTGAAAAATTGCAAAAAAATGCTAAGGTCTGCACAATCTCTAAGACTGAAGAGATCATCATTTCGCATTAACAGCATATAAAAAGGTGTGAAATTAAGAGTTTCCATGTATGTAATTGTATTTAGTGATATTATTTTTTAAGTTATTAAGTGGTTTCACTTTTGGGGTAAAACTGGTAACGGGGTAAAACTGGTAACTATATTTTCATGTATAAATAATTTTTTTTTTAGTTTTTAATAATATTTTCCCTTTATTATATAAATATAAGTATAAATACCTAGGTATGTATTATATTACCTTGTATTATATATTATATTTTGATAATTATGTACATACAAAAAAATAGGCCAAACTTTACATTATAGTACGCATATCTCGAGAACTACGTGCCTAAGAAAATAATTACTGTTTGGAATCAGCGTATAAAGAAAAGCTTATTACTGGAATGTTGTTAAAAATAATAATAAAATAATTATATATATATATAACATATATATATATATATATATATATATATATGCTTCATATATATATATATATCTACCTATATATATATATATATATATATATATATATATAAGGACCTGTTATGTTTGACTCCGTCAGTTCTTTGATTTTTGGTTTTTCTTCTAGTGCTATGATCTAACAGTCAATTTAGGGATTTGAAAACTTGTAGTTAATATAGGACCAGTTACGTTGTACGACTCCGTCAGTTTAATTTTTTTTTTTTTAACAAAGGCCACCAGGGTAAACCACGCAAAGTGTGATCAGGTCTCATGCTTCCGGCGGAACGACAGGTAGGACTATTTCCCCCTCGGGGAGGTCTCTCCGAATTTAACTCACCCAGTATTTAGGAATTGTCGCGGTTCCTCCCGCCCCTTCCTTACGGGGTATGGAAAACGTCCCCCCTCTGTCCCCGTCGGCTAGCTGTTTTTTTTTTTTAATTTTTTATTATTTTTTACATTTTGTAATAAACTTACATGATTCAAATATGTAATTAATTCAGTTTTATTAGTTCTATGAAAAAAAATTTTATTTTACCATATAAAGCTTTCATTTGTTTAATCTTAGTGGTTTCTAAATTATTTTATTTTAGATCTTTGTTTTTAGAACTTTATATTTTAATTAACAAATAATTTTAATATGGAAAACTTTGATATCATATATACTAGTCATATATCTTTTATTCTACTTTTTTTATAAAAAATCATTAAATAGATCTTATAAACTTTCTTGAATTTAGAACATATATATATATATATATATATATATATATATATATATATATATATATATATATATATATATATATATATGCTATATATATATATATATATATATATATATATACTCTTTCTCTATATATATATCTTCTATTACTATATATATATATATATATATATATATAATTTTTACAACACTCACGAATAAGCTTTGCTGATTCTAAATATAATTTAGTTTTCTTGTAAGTATCGTAGTTTTCGAGATATCGGCGTACAGTAATGTAAAGTTTTACCAAAAAATATGATGCTCAGTAATGCTAGTAAAGTTTAAGTTCTACATGTTTTTTTCTACCCAAATTTATTTTTTAACACGTTTAATACTTGTATTACATATTTTTATTAATTAAATTAGTAAGTCACAAACGTATGAGAAATAAAAATTAAATTACATTTTAAACCGACGCACCTACCAGTTTTACCCCAAAAAAAAATTTTCACACTAGCATTTTTCAAAAAATTACTAAAAATATTTATTTTCACATTTTTAATATTTATCTACCAAAAAAACCTTTCCCCAATTTCATAACGGTTGTCATTATGAAAATATAGCACATTTTCTAAACTTACCAGTTTTACCCACTGAAACCAGTTTTCCCCCATTTGACGATATATATATATATATATATATATATATATATATATATATATATATATATATATATATATATATATATATATATATATATATATATATAAGTTTAAAAACTACTTCACTAATATCTGCATATAGGAACTCCTCCTTTAAAGGGTAGTTAACCGATATATATCGAACAAACAATGTAATCAGTTTTCAATTATTTCAGGAAAAAAGTGCGAAGGTTTCTTAATGAGTTTTTTTTTTTTTTTTTACTAAGGTACCCAAGATTAAATAGCAAAGATTTGAAAGAGTCGGGTCTCTCTCTGGCTGCCAGCGAGGGGACGACGGGAACCATTCCCCCTCCTCCCATTCATCAAATCGACTTATCAAAATAAAGAAAATTAAAAGTGTACCATAAAGATTAACATGATAAAAAACTACTTGGCTTTCGAGGTCTTTCTGCTGGTGATTTTAGCTAACACGTCACAGTGCAGGGATGCACGAGCAGAGTTCTGCGATTTTCAATCAAGTACGTTTTATTGCCTGCTTATCTAAGAAATTGCCTATATATATATATATATATATATATATATATATATATCTATATATATATATATATATATACCTTTTTATACTCTACTCTCACTATACCTCTTACACACATATATATATATATATATATATTCCCCACCCTAGAAGAGCCACAATCCATATCTCAAAAACTACTGCAGCTACCGGAAGAATATACATTGCTGGAATCTGGCGAAAATTTTTACGGAGAAACTGTAAAAAAATAATAAAAAAAAATAAATAAATAAAAAAAATCATATCTCGAAAACTACAAAACTACAGGGAAATGAAATACATTTTTGGAACCCTTGTAAAATTTTAGTTAAAGTAAAAAAAAAAAAAAAGTGGCTATTTTTTGGGGGATAACAAGGACCGTATATATATTATTTGTAAAAGGTATTACAAGGCAATTTAGGGGGCTCGAGCCGACGGAACACAGGGGTGGACGTTTTCCATACCCCGTAGAGAGGGCGGAAGGAACCCCGACACTATCTACCAGGCGGGGTTCCGGGGGAGACCCTCCAGAAAGGAAACCAGATACCGTAGTTCAGGCCGAACCGGCTCCTACCATCGGTGCGGTATACCCTTAGGGTATTCTTTAGTTAAAAAAAAGCAAAAATTTAATAGAAGGTCTATTTATTTTAACGAGTAACCATAATCTCTAAATAGGCCTCTAATCATATTACTATAATTATTAACAATAATTTTTTTTATTTTTATTTTTTTACATTTTCCTATCCAAAATTTTACGAGAATTCCAAAAATGTATTCTACTTTAGCTATTATAATTTTTCATTATTTTTTTTTTTTTTATTTCCACTAGGTGGATAACGACTGCTAATGAGTCTCCTTTTCTATTAACTGTTGTAATTTGAGTTATGGTTGTGGCTCTTCTAACAGCCTATATATATATATATATATATATATATATATAACATACTTTACTATATATATACTATATATATACTATATATATATATATATACTATATATATATATATACTATATATATATATATATATATATATATACTGCTGCTATATATATAACAACTAAATGCATGGAGTGCAGCCTCTGACATATATATATATATATATATATGGTTAAATCCAGTTTAAAACCACAAATATCTCAATCCATATCTCAAAAACTACAATAGCTACAAGGAAAAAGAAATACATTGTTGGAATCCTGTTAAATTTTTTGAAACTGTAAAAAATAAAAAATAAAAAAAAAAAAATCATATCTCAAAAACTACAGTAGCTACAGCGAAAAGGAGTACATTTTTGGAATCCTTGTAAAATTTTAGTTAGGAAAATGTAAAAAAATAAAATAAAAAATAAAATAAAATAAATATTGGCTATTTTTTTTTTTTGGAATAAGGGAGATGATTTATATATAAATATAAAAAAAAAAAAAACATAGATATTATATATATATATATATATATATATATATATATATATATATATATATATATATATATATATATATATATATATATATATATATATATTTTTTTGTAAAGGTATTACGGCAATGTAGGGGGCTCGAGCCGACGGGGAACACAGGGGGACGTTTTCCATGCCCCGTAGGGAGAGGCGGAGGAACCCCCGCGACACCCAAATAAGAGCGGGGGTTCCGGAGACCCTCCCCGGAGAGGGGAAATAGTCCTACCCTGTTCTCAGAGGCCGAGAAGCCCGACTCCTGCCATCGGTGCGGTATACCCTTGGGGTATTCTTTAGTTTAAAAAAAAGCAAAATTTAATAGAAAGTCTATTTATTTTAACGAGTAACCAATAAAAGGTCTCTAAATAGGCTCTCT
>JABUQX010147200.1:22500-35121 GCA_015478945.1 Trachelipus rathkii
GCAAAAGACGGGAAGAAACTTATATTAAGATCGTACTATAACCATTGAAACTGAGTAGTGCTTCTTTACTCTGTGAAGCTCTTTCGATGGTGAGAGTAGTAGTTGTGATTCGATTTCAATGTTCTGAAAGTGGATGTAACGCCGCTTATATCGGATACACAACGAATACCCTCAACATGAGAATGTCGCAACATAAGTATAAAGCGATCAATCTTTTCTGCCATTTAATATGCTCCACAAAAATCCCGATAACAGCATAAAAGAAAGCTTCTCCATCATAACAAGAAAAAATGATTTTTATGAATTGCGCCTAGGGGAATCGTTGCTCTTAAGGAAACATAAACCAGTGATAAACATAAAATATAACGAAATGTCCAATTTTTTAAACATCTTTAAATGACAAAAAGTCAATGTAAGTTAACTTCTCTAACTTTTAAATTTATTAATTTTATTTATTTATTTTTGTTATTAGTTTACACGACATTTATTTTATCAAAATTGTTAAAATATTAAAAATAAAATTTATTCCTTGAAAATGTCCAAAGTGTACGGACGAAAGTTTGGTACTATACTTAAATCAATTGTTTTATTTTATTCAAGAATAATACTAAAGAAAATTTCTTATATTGAAAGAAATACTTTCAGGAGGCTTGAAAAAGCATCAAAATCTTTTATTATTATTATTATTATTATTATTATTATTATTATATTATTATTATTATTATTATTATTATTATTATTATTATTATTATTATTATTATTATTATTATTATTATTATTATTATTATTATTATTATTATTAAGGTTTGTTCAATTGAGAAATTTGATAAATAACTTGTGTTTATATACCATATATTTAACGAAGCTTTGGGCTTATAGGATTTAAGTCCATTTCCGTTAATTAATTTTATTATACTGTTACTTGTATTATGTTTTAATGTATTTTATTTATAATAGTTTAGGTCATGATATTTTTGTTGTTAAAAGACTTTGCAAGACGCATAATCGAGTTTGTCATTTTCCTGCTTTGCATAGGAACAGGGTGCCTCATATTTGGAATGAAATATCTCCCTTTTTACTTTACGGTTATTAATCTATATTGATCCTTATAGGAATGGATTTGTAGGAGATAAGAGATTTTATTTATGTTTTATGAATAAATTTTTTGCTAAGATGAATTAGTTAATAATATATTTGAAAATTTGTTTTAAAATGCGATATTTTAGTGGTTTCTTATTTTTCTTCTTTTAATATAAAAAAATAAATAAATATAAAATTAGACCGGAAAACGTAAATGGACTGAAGATATACCCTAATTTGACTTTTATTATTTTCAGTATATTATTATTATCATTATTATTATTTTTATTATTATTATTATTATTATTATTATTATTATTATTATTATTATTATTATTATTATTATTATTATTATTATTATTATTATTATTATTATTATTATTATTATTATTATTATTATTATTAGCAACAAATCAAATGGTTCTTGGAAAGGACGGATGTGTAACCACTCTATTGACTCTGCTGAGCAGCGTACCAAAAACTCATTGGGCTAAATAAAACTGATACTTGAGAATTTGGCATTGCTGACTAAAACAAGTGAGATTATTATTATTATTATTATTATTATTATTATTATTATTATTATTATTATTATTATTATTATTATTATTATTATTATTATTATTATTATTATTATTCTCTAATTAGCTAATTAAGTTATTAAATGTTTCCTGTTCGTACTTTGGGTCTTCTTTTTTTATTATTTATTTTTTACCCTCATTTATTTTTTTATTTTGTAAAAATTTTATTTTTTTCCTATTTTTGTTTATTATTATTATTATTATTATTATTATTATTATTATTATTATTATTATTATTATTATTATTATTATTATTATTATTATTATTATTATTATTTATTTATTTTTATTTTTATTATTTTTGTTATTTCTGTTATTTTCCTTTATTATTATTTTATTTTGTTTTTGATGAAATCTTTATAGCGCCAGTGAGCCCCCGTCTAACTGCCACCATAAATTCTGGGGGGCAAAAGCTACAAGCGCTTCTAAATTGTTTCTTTGGTAAGCTTTAATAGTCAGTCCTACTCCAACCCTTTCCTTTTGAGAACCTCATTCCTCAAATGCATCGTATGATTTTTTTTCTGATAATTGTAGAAAGCTGTTATAGTTTATTTTAATATATTTTTTTGAAAATTAATATTAATATTTATTTTAATTAATATTATATTAATATTTTTTAAAATAAATATTAATATTATATTGGAGTTTGTAAGTTGTTCCCAATTTTATGTCTACTACTTATAAAAATTATGCAAGAACTTGAGAAACTGAGCAAGTAAAGTATAACATTTTGTGTGGCACGCTTAACAGAATTTTTAGAGACAGCTTTTTAATCTGATTTACATTTTAATTCTTTTATTTTTTAATATATTTTTAATGTTGCTTTAAACTTTAGTAGAGTTCTTTTATTTATCTTATAAGCAAACGGGCGTTGGTAATTAAAACGTGTGAATTTATTTTCTCTAGCTAGTTTGAGGGATGCAATAGATTTTTTAGTAATTCCATTTGGAGGATTATTATTTTTTATGTGTGTCGTAATTAATCAAAAAATTTTACAAATTTTAACCTGTGTAACTTTTCCTGTAGGCCAACGATAGGTAAGGGATTAGTCCCGAGAGTTTGCAAAGTATTGCCCAATGAATCTTTAGAGAACATTTTTAAAGCTTGATTTATTTTGTCTAATGTTTTAATTACAACAAATATTGTTTTGCGTTTTTCTCACCATCCCTAAAATGTTTGTATTCTTCACCCATCACCATGGAATTTTCTTCTTCTCAAAGGTCTAAGTAATTACATTAATTCATTTATATTTAAATATTCAAGAACATTTCAATTTCAAGAAATGTTAATAAATTTTGATATTTTTTAAACTCTTGTTTTGCATGATATTTTCATAACCATTAAGACGCCTTAATAATTTTACTCATTCTTTGAACAGAAAGCAACGTTGTTCGTTTAGTTCGTGAAAATGGAATCGTTAAACTCCTTTCACTTTTGGATTCGTGGGAGAAGACGGAGAAAAGACACCAAGTCAAGGTTCTTCGATCATTACTTTCTGTCCTTTCACATTTATGTGATTCTAGTAAGTATTTCGCATTTTTTTAAAAAATGGATATTACTAAATGGCTTCTTAAAATATTTGTCTATTTGTTTTTAAATATTCAATTTTGAACAGAACATGGGAGAAAAGCGCTTATTGGTTTAAAAGGTAACGAAGTTCTTCACAAATTTATATTAAGTTGCCCGCCAGACCCAAGGTTCGATTCGATTTTGGGAATCGGGCTCAATGTTTTCCTTAAATGCTCATCAAAGGGAGAACTGCCTGTAATGTCCTTGAAAGGAGCATTTGTCTTCAGGACTTCATCTCTTGAGACTTCTTCTCAACAAAATTTTGGTTAGTAATGTCTATTACTTTTTTACTTTGTTTATCATATAAAATATTTGTTAAAAAATACTTTTATTGAAAACATGTTAGTTACTTTATGGGCGAACAAAATAGCCTTCGCTCAAATCAAAGCATGCATAAATATTAGATGTTGGGCATTTAATTATCCATGGCTTGAAATCCTAAAATAGACTCAAGAGAGATGACAACTGAACTCGACCGAGATTCATCCGATGATGAAGATGAATTTGGCGAAGATGATGATGATGATGACGATTCAAAAGGTTTTGACTTGGCAACTTCTTACAATCCACAGACAACTCGTATTGAAGATCTTATCAAGATGGCTATCTTTTTTCAAGAATATCAAGACTTCAACCTTGATAAAGAAAACGAATTTCCCAAATTCAATTCCAAACTTAAAAAAGGTATTTCACTTGATGTAATTGTTATGCAGTCCTCATACTTTTTTATTTAATTCTAACATTCTACAAGTTCAGACAATTACATTCATGAAGATATTGGTGCCAATAGGTCTTATCAATTCTTGATGGTGTGCAATTATTATTTTTCTTATATTTTTTCTAGTTTGTATATGTTTTCCTGTTAGTTTCTGTATTTTTCAATATGGGAGCTATTTGATTAATATTCAGTTGATATATATTGGTATATAGTAAATAGTAGTATATATATATATATATATATATATATATATATATATATATATATATATATATATTAATATATATAATATATATATATATATACAAAATATATATATAAATTATCATGGGAAATAGTGAAGAGTGGTGTCCCACAGGGTTCAGTGCTGGGGCCACTATTGTTTCTCATATATATAAATGATTTAGACCAGGGACTTAAATGTAAAGTTTCTAAGTTTGCAGATACCAAAGTGGCTACCTCAGTTAGGAATAGTGAAGGATGTATAAAGATTCAAAATGATCTTGATAAACTTCTTGGGTGGGCAGATAAGTGGCAAATA
Organism: Trachelipus rathkii; assembly: GCA_015478945.1. Lineage (NCBI taxonomy): Eukaryota > Metazoa > Arthropoda > Malacostraca > Isopoda > Trachelipodidae > Trachelipus > Trachelipus rathkii. Next base: position 26,990 of record JABUQX010147200.1, read on the forward strand.
AATTTTAATAGTAAAAAGTGTAAGGTTCTTCACCTAGGTTATTCAAATAAAAGTTTTAACTACAATATGAATGGGGATTGGCTTGAGTCTGTGGACCATAAGCAGTAATTTGAAAGTAGCTAATCAGTGTTTGGAAGCAAGGAATAAAGCTAATAAGATGCTGGGTATAATAAATCGCAATGTCGTTTATAAGAGCAAGGAAGTTATAAGTAAACTGTATAATAGCTATGTTAGGCCAGTATTAGAGTATTGTGCACAAGTTTGGCCCCTTATTTAAGGAAAGACATAGATATGCTAGAGAGAGTGCAACGTAGAGCAACAAGGATGATTTCTGGGTTTGAGGGTAAGAGCTAAGAGGAGAGGCTGAAGGAGTTAGGAATGTTTTCTGTAGTAAAACGATTTCTCAGAGGAGACATGATACAAGGCTACAAAATATTTACATCAACGGAGACCAATAAATTCTTCATTGTAGACCGCAGACGGGGACCAGGGGGCACAGTAAGAAAATTAAGAAGAAGGCATGCCATCTTGATATAAGAAAGCATTCATTCAGTAATAGGGTTAATTTTTGGAATGGTTTGCCACAGGAGGTTGTTGAATGTGACTCGATTGCAATATTTAAGAAAGGATAGGACAGGTATATGGATGGTTTGGGTATCATATAGTATATTTTGACTAAGCCAAGTTTGCGGGTTTTAGTTGCAGTAGTTATTAAGGTTAAACTGCATGTTATGACCATAACAATTTTAGTTATAATTTTTTCTCTTGGTTGTAGACTTTGTGTATACTATGTAAGTTATTGACAAGCCCTAGGGTGCTTTGTGGATTTGCATGAGTATGTTTGATGGTTGGTTCTTTTGGGTTGACTGTGGCAGTCTCGATAGGCCCTTGTGGCTTCTTACTGTCTCTATATATCTAATGTTCCATATTGAACGAATTGAAAATACTAATATGCATGATTTAGAAATTTTTTAAGTTGTTGAACTAAATAAAAAGGGAAAAGAAGAATCCCATTGGGAAAGTTTTTTTTATTATTATTCTTTACGAAAATTAGACTGTTCTCGGAGATTAAAATGAAAGAGTTGGAAATAAGTTTCTTCATTTTCTTTTATAAAGTTAAATTTTTGCGGAAACTATTTTAAAATATATTTTGCCTAAAATTTATTTAAATTTCTTTGTATATTTTTCATGTTTTGTTGAAGCAGATATTTAATGTTACCTTTCTTTAAAGAAATTTCAGTCTCTGAAATGTATCTTCAACAAAGCGCTTCTACAAAGACTTTTATAAACTTTGTTAAAGTCGCGTACCCAGACATGATTATGGCAGAAGGTCCTGCTTCACTTGAACCTCTTTACCAAAAAAATTCACGAGTTATCAGGTATGTTATTAAAACATAAAAATGTTATTATTATTATTATTATTATTATTATTATTATTATTATTATTATTATTATTATTATTATTATTATTATTATTATTATTATTATGTCCATAATATTACTGTAATTTAATTAGCACTGGTATTATGACGGATTCAAAGGATGGAAAAACCTTATTGCAAATTACAGCCTCTTTTCATAAATTATAAAATTAACTTTTACTATATTAGAAACGATGTATTCTCTAAATTTTTGAATACGCATTTAAGTTAAAATTAAAATTTGCTTAAATCTTATTATTAGAATAATATAATTATGATATTTGAATTCATTGTAATATCTGTTTCAATTTCATTCTTTCCTTGTAGAGAGAAGGCTTTACGAACTGTTGACAGAGTGTTGAATGCTAATAACTATCACGAGAAAGTCGTTTTTGATCTTGATTACCTTCTAAAATCTGATCACTCAAGGCAGCTAATAACGACAATGGAACCTCCAGTACGGTTAGTGCATAATAGTTAAAATGACTAGTATTTATATTATAATTTTTGTTTTATTATTATTAATAATAATAATAATAATAATAATAATAATAATAATAATAATAATAATAATAATAATAATAATAATAATAATAATAATAGGTAGGGATGGTAGGAGAGAGTGTAAGGCTGATGATGAGTGGAAGAAAGATAATAGGGTTCATTGCTTATCGTACGGTGATGATTTGGTTTTGTGTGGCGAATCTGAATAAAGTTTGAGAGGATTGGTAGAGGGGGTTTGGTAGGGTGTTTAAAAGAAGGGATTTGAAAGTGAATGTTAAGAGTAAGGCGATGATAGTGGGTTAAGAGAGTTTTCGTTGTGAAATGTTTAATGGTGAGTATTTGGAATAAGTATCTGAGTTTAAATATTTAGGATATATGTTGGATGAAAAGGGAACGGATGATGCAGTGTAGTAGGAAAGGTGTGAATGGTGCAATTAAATTCTTGGTGAATGTAAAGGGATTAAGTCTTAAGTGCGCTAGTGTTCTGCATAAGGGTGTATGTTGTTGCCGGTGTTTATGTGTAGTTGTGAAACTGGTCTGGTATAAGAGGTATAGATCTAAAGTACAGTGTGGTCAGATGGACAATCTTCGGGGCGTGTAAGGTGTGCTAAGAATTGGTAAAATTAGCAATGAACGTATTAGGGAGTTGTGTGATGTGAAGAAAGGCGTAAATGAGAGAATTAACGAAAGTATTAAGATGGTTTGGTCATATGGAAAGGATGCATGATAGTCGATTGGTTAAGCGGATGTATAGTGAGTAGTATGCTGGGAATAGAAAGGCAGTGAGACTAAAGAAAAAGTGGATTAAATCAGTAATGGAATGTCTGAAGGAAAGGAATGTGAGTTTGGCAGAGGCGAGAAGAAAGGTGCACAATAGGGGTAAAAGTGAGGGGTACGGTTGTGTGCTTGGCCCAGGGGATGAACCCTACATTGACGAAATACCGCAGTGAGGGTCCGTTGCAGTCTTGTGAAGCTGTAGAGTGGATTTTATTTTACTGCGCCGACATCTCACATAGTGGATGGTAACGGTGGGTGGTGTTATCCTTTCGACTTGCGTCATTTTCTACTTCCTAACTATCCTATTTCTGTACATGTTACACACCCCACCCCACATCTAGTGTGAAGAGAAGGGAAGATGAAGAAACAAAGAAAGAAAGAAAGATTACACTGATCAACAAAATTTACTTTTTTTTCTGATGCCTATGATCCGATACTTGTTTCTTATGTATTTTCTTGTGCTGAATTCAAAAATCGTATTGGTTTTTGTCTGTTAGGTCGCTTTGACACTATTCACATGCAAACATGGAAATAAATGCAAAAAAAAAGAGAGAAGATTTTTCCCGTGAACAAAGACAAAACTATCGGATATACGAACACATAACCTAAATAAAATATCTGTTTATCTTGCCCAAATATATACATATACCATATATACACTTTCTATATATAGATATAATATATATATATATATACCTGTATATATATATACAAAGAACTCACTCTTTTATATATATATATATATATATATATATATATATATATATATAAATATAACAATATATATATATATATATATATCTATATATATATATATATATATATATATATATATATATATATATATATATATATATATATATATATATATATACTATATATATATATATATATATATATATATATATATATATCTTTCTATACCATCTCTTCCTCTCTCTTTTCCCAAGTTGGGGATGGGTGCGCTGAAGCATCGGAAAGGAAAGCGGTAGGAGGTATGATAGTGTCGAAGAGCTGGCCCAAAATAATATGATGTGAGTGGCAACTCAAAGTCTGCAGACGAAATCCTTCTAAGGCTTCATGGGACCGCGACGGACCCTCACTATGGTAAATCATTCAATGTGGGGGTTCATCCCTTGGCCCAGATGGACAACCATGGCCCCATACAAAACCCCGCCATTCTCCTATCACGCACCTTTATTCTCGCCTCTGCCAAACTCCACATTTCTCTCTTCCAGACATTCCTTTACTGACTCAATCCATTTTCTCTTCGGTCTCCCAGCTGGTCAGAACATATATATATATATATATACATATACCTATATATATATATAACACTATATATATATATATATATATATATATATATATATATATATATATATATATACTATTATACTATATATATATATATATATATAAAAATATATGCTATAAGTGATATATACTATATATACTACTATATATATATAACTATATATATATATACAATGAAATTTCATATTGATAGGACAAATAATAAAGATATACCGGTTTTTCATTTGGGACATGGTAAAAAAATATTTTTGCATTTTTATAGTTTTCGTGTGAATGGCGGCACAAATGGACCCTATAAACAAACACCAATATAATTTTTGGATTCAACGCAAAAAAAAGTACTTAAGAAACAAGTCTTATATACAAGTCAATAAAAATTTTGTTCCTCAGTATAATAATAATAATAATAATAATAATAATAATAATAATAATAATAATAATAATAATAATAATAATAATAATAATAATAATAATAACAATAAAACAAATTTTTTGACTTTAGAATAATGTTTCTTATGTATTTTTTTGCGCTGAATTCAAAAATTATATTGGTGTTTGTCTATAAGGTTCAGTTTTGCCGCCATTCATATGAAAACTAAAAAATGAAAAAAAAATTTTATATTTTCCATTTCAAATGAAAAACCGCTATATCTTTTTATTATTTGCCCGTGTCAATCTGAAATTTTCACAGCATATATACTTGGTCAAGATACACATATTTTATTCAGATTATCTGTTTGTTTATCCAACCGTTTTGTCCTTGTTCACGAAAAAATTCTTTTTTTGGGGGCAATTTTTTCCTTGTTTACATGTGAATAGTGTTAAAACGGACCTGACAAACAAAAACCAATACGATTTTTGAATTAAGCACAACAAAAACCCATAAGGAACAATTATCGGATCATAGAAGACAAAATTTTGTCTCCCAGTGTTGTTGTTGTTGTTATTATTATTATTATTATTATTATTATTATTATTATTATTATTATTATTATTATTATTATTATTATTATTATTATTATTATTATTATTATAGTTCGCTAAACAATTGGGATGAGAAAAGAGTTGGAAAAAAAGACATTTCTGTAAATCACTTAAATTTTGAATCAAGATTTGAGAGCGGAAATTTAAGAAGAGCTATTCAGGTATATATTATTATTATTATTATTATTATTATTATTATTATTATTATTATTATTATTATTATTATTATTATTATTATTATTATTATTATTATTATTATTATTATTATTATTATTATTATTATCACCTTTTTTCCCAAAGACTGGAGGTAAGGCGGGTGACATGCACCGGAAACAGAAAAGTAGTAGAACAATGTGACATGGGCGAAAAGAAAGCACAGCCTTACCGCCCCCTCTATACCTATTAGTGATAACTCGTCACAGTCAGAAAATCCACCCTTGAGCTTCACTGTTCCGCGACGGACCCTCACTATGCCATCTCGTCAGTGTAGGGCACATCATCTGGCCCAGGTGGTCCACAACACGTACCCCCCTCACAAAAAACTCCACTCACTCCTATTATGCACCTTTATTCTCGCCTCTGCTAAACTATGACTAAACCATCTGCACGTATTTTCATTTATTCTCTTATTTACCCCTTTTTTCACACCACTTAACTCTCTATACGTTCATTTCTTGCATCAATTCTTCTCACACTAACACGCCATTATTGTTATTATTATTATATATTATTATTATTATTATTATTATTATTATTATTATTATTATTATTATTATTATTTCCCTATCCCGAGTTGAGGGTGATTTGCATAGCATACAGGAACAGAAAAGTGGTAGAAGAACATGACGCAAGTCGAAAAGAAAGCTCCCCTTTACCGCCCTATTTATACCTACAAGTGAGAACTTGGCGCAGTCAGTAAAATCCGCCCTAGAGGTTTCACGAGACTGCGACGGACATTCACTGCGGCATCTCGTCAATGTGGGGTTCATCCTAAAGGCACAGCCATATCCCCCCTCACAAAACCCCGCCATTCACTCCTGTTATGTACATACCTTTCTTCTCGTCTGTGCCAAATTCACATTCCTCTCCTTCAGGCATTCCTTTAGTTTGGTAGTTAATATCCTGTTATTTGTGTTGAGATGACAAAACTATGCTTGAAAATCTCTAATCATTACCGAGATTATAAGGATATGAATTAGGTTTCTGAAGTTCCATCAATGGAAGTACTTTTAAAACTTTCCGAAACTGTAGCATATTTAGTAGCATTTTTATTGTTCTTCTCCCATTGCTTAATGTGATTTTACCTTTTTTAATTTCCAGATTGCCCCTTACGAGTATGATCTTGTCTTAAATTCTGATGTTAATTCCTGGCATCACCATCAGTGGTTTTACTTTGAAGTTTCAAACATGGAAGGAGGAGTGCCTTATATTTTTAACATTATTAATAATGAAAAGCCAAATAGTGAATTCAATTTTGGTTAGTGACGATTTTATATATACCGTATATATATATATATATATATATATATAATATATATATATATATATATATATATATATATATATATATATATATATATATATATATATATATATATATATATATATATATATATATATATATATATATATATATATATATATATATTCTTTCTTTCTTTCTTTATCTGCCTTCTATTTTCCCAAGAATGGGAGTAAGGTGCGTAACGAGCATCGGAAAAGAAAAGCAGTACATGACACAAGTCGAAAGAAAGCCCAGCCTTACCTGTACCATTAGTACATTAGTGGTGAGAACTCATCGCAGTCAGAAAATCCACCTAAAGCTTCATGGGACAGCGATGGACCCTCACTATGGTAGATCGTCAAGGTAAGGGTTCATCCCTTGGCTGGGCCACAACCATACCCCCTCACAATCCCCCGCCATTCACTCCTGTTATACACCTTTCTTCTCGCCTCTACCAAACTCAGATTTCTCTCCTTCAAACATTCGTTTACTGACTCAATCCACTTTTTCTTCGGTCTCCCAGCCGGTCGGTTCCCAACACACTCGCCACTATACATCCGCTTAACCAACCGACTATCATTCATCCTTTCCATATGACCAAACCATCTCAACATACTTTCATTTATTCTCTCATTTACCCCTTTCTTCACCACACCACTCTCTAATACGTTTTCATTCCTCACTTTATCAATTCTTCTACCTAGCACACTAGTTGTCCACATCAGTTTATTGAACTTTAGTCTCTTTTTATTCCAGACCACTTAGTCTCACTACTATACAATAACACACGGTAACAACATACCCTCATGTAAAACCCTAGCACACTCAAGACTTAGTCCCTTTACATTCACCAACGATTTAATTGCACCAACCACATTCTCCCATTCACAACTTTCCTACTACATCTATCATCCGTTCCCTTCTCATCCAACATATACCCTAAATATTTAAACTCAGACACTTGTTCCAGCTGTTCACTATCTAACATAACTTCACACTGAGGGTGTCCTCACTCACAACCACCAACCTCTTTCCTTTCAAGCCCCTCCTTTTACACACCCTGCCAAATCTCTCTGCCATTCACTCTCAAACTCTCTTTCAGATTCGCCACACAAAAATAAATCATCCGCATATAATAATTAGGGCCCTTCACTCATCTCCATTCTCCACCATTTAACACCATTTCCTGCCATCCCCTCAGATTGCAAAACCCCATCCATATAGAATTAGAATAACCAGGAATAACACAAACCCTGTCTTGCCAACTATTAATCTAAATATCTGTGACACTATTATTCTTACACTTCACTATCGTCATACATGCTTTTGATGAAGCCTACCACCAGCACCATATATCACTAATACCTACATAAAGCTTCACTATTAACTCTATCATACGCCTGTTGCAAATCACCAAAATCAATGTTGTGCTACTTTATCTCCCCTCCATTTTCTCAAATGAGCTGAACAATGTAAAAGATTTGATCACACATCCTCTACCACTTCCTCAACGCACCTTGTTCTTCACCAATCGGTCTATTCCAGTCACTCGACGCACTCTTTAAACCAAAATAGCTCTGCCTTCTAACCTCAATAGCCTTCTACAATTTCTGGTTCTCCCTTGT
>JABUQX010147201.1:7500-14282 GCA_015478945.1 Trachelipus rathkii
TTGTATTCGTAAATCTTCTCTCCAATCTGTCTCAAGGTGAACATAAGGTCTGTCGTACTCCTACCCTTCCTGTACCCATGTTGTTCCTCTCCTAGTTGTGGTTCGATAATCTCTCTCAGTCTTTTCTCCAACACTATTTCATATATTTTTGACTAATGATCTATCAAATAAATCACTCTGTAATTTTTGCACTCTCCAGTGTCTCCGTTCTGTTTATATATTGGGATAATAATAGTTTTTCCCCAGTTCTCTGGGACCTCTTTCCTTCTCCAACACTCATTTAGTAGCTCCAAAACCTTCTCTCTCATCACCTCTCCGCCTTCCTTAATCAACTCAACTGCTATTCCATCTTCTCCGGGAGCTTTCTCATTTTTCATTTTCTTTATGGCTTCTTCTAGTTCTTCTCTAGTAATTTCATCCTCCGCATCCTCTTCATCATTCCTCTCCAACACCCCTCCTCCTCCAATCTCCTCCTCCTTCTCCTCCTCTCCTTCATTTAGCAGCTCATCAAAATATTCCGTCCATCTCTTATTTATTTCCTCTGGTTTCACCAGGGTTTCTCCCTCTTTATTCTTAATATTACTTTGTCTTTTCTTCTGTGTTCTATATGTTCTTGCCATCTTAAATATCTTCTTCTTATTACCTGCTGCATCTTCTGCTAGCTCCTCTGCCATCTTCCTGGCTGCCTCTTTCTTTGCATTTCTTTTCACTATTTCTGCCCTATTTCTAGCCTCTACATATTCTTGCCTTGATTGAACCGTTCTCCTTTTTAACCATCTTCTCATTTTTGTGGTTTTTATCTTCACCGCCTCCTCCACCACCTCGTTCCACCATCTCGTGTGTCTCTTCTTTGTACCTCCCACATATCTGTATCCCAGCTCCTCCCCCGCTGCCTCCATTATCTTCTCTTGTAGTTCTGTAAAAATCTCTTCTTTATCTAGCTGGCCTAATTTCTTTTCTACCCTATTTCTATATGCATCTTTTTTACTCTGTTCTTTCAGGGACTCCACCTTTACTATCTTTCTCTTGTCTAAGGTATTATTCTTTTCTGCTCTAATTCTAAAGTCAGCCACCAACAGTCTGTGGTCTGAATCCATAGTTTCACTCGGCATGACCTTAACATTCAGTACCATTCTCCTATCTGAAGCTATTACATAATCTATTACCGATTTCTGATCAAACTCTCCCGTGTTGCTGTTCCATCTGTACCTGGTGTATCTATGTGATGCTCTGTGGTCAAAGTATGTATTCATGATTTTAAAACCCCTCCTCACACAGAAGTCCAATAGTCTTTCTCCCTCTATATTTCTTTCCTCCTCTCCAAAACATCCTATCCCTTCTTCCGCTTCACTCCTTCTGCTCCCCACCCTTGCATTAAAATCTCCAATCAGGACACATATGCTATTTTCTTCACTTCTCAAACCTACCCATCTCTCCATCAACTCCATAAACTCTTCCTTCTCCTCATTTGAATGTCCCTGTTGGGGTGCATATACCTGGAACACATGGTACTTCTTTCTCATGATTTTGAAACTGCACACCATAAGTCTTTCATTTATTCCTTCCGCTTTCAGTATATATGGGCTCATCCTAGGTCCTACTACGAATCCCACTCCATGCTTCCTCCAACCTTCCTCTACTCCACTGTACATCAGGACATATCCTCCTCCCAAATCTCTACCCTCCTCCGCTCCCCTTACTCTCATCTCCGCCATGCCCAGCAGGTCAATCCTCCTCCTCTCCATCATCCTCACCACCTCCTCTTCCTTGCCGCTGTAAGTTGCAACATTCAACGTCGCACATCTAAATTTTTGTTGTGTATCCGAATTCATAGTCCGTTTTCGTCGCCTAGTTCGTGAGCCGAAAAATCTGTCCTGTTCCGAGGCTGAGTCAAGGGTAATGCAAGCAGGTCATGTCGGGCAGCGGCTTGCTGGGCCTGTCCTGCCCCAACCAGAGCTCCTTTGGCCGGAAGAAGGAAAAGAAAAATCCCTCCTCTTCCGTTACCAGGGCACACAACGTGGACGCGGAGTTGGATTTTGTGCCCCTATATATATATATATATATATATATATATATATATATATATATATATATATATATATATATATATATATATATATATATATATATATATATATATATATATATATATACAGTTGTTTACTAATAACAACAATATATAGTAATATTTTTATGTTAATAATAATAATATAATAATATAATAATAATATATAATATATAATAATAATAATAAATAATATAATAATAATAATAAATAATAATAATAATATATAATATATAATATATAAATAATATAATAACAACAATATATATATATATATATATATATAATATTAATAATAATAATATAAATATATAATAATATATAATATAATAATAATATAATAATAGTAATAATAATAATATATAATAATATAATAATAATAATAATAATAATAATAATATAATAATATATATATAATATAAATAATATAATAATAATATAATAATAATAATAATAATAATAATATATATATATAATATAATAATAATAATAATATTATAATATATGTAATAATAATAATAATAATAATATATGTAATAATATAATAATATGTGTATCTTCTTATAATATAATAGTTTTGTACATATAATATCTAATAATATATGTATATATACATATATATATATATATATATATATATATATATATATATATATATATATATATATATATATATATATATATATATATATATATATATATATATATATATATATATATATATATATATATATATATTTTAGCTCCTATTTATACATACTGCTTTAATCGATTTTAACTTTCTCTATTTAATATTTAAAATAATAATATAAGTATATTTGAGCTTATGTCAATCTAAATATATTTGTATTTATATTATTCATATTTAATTTAGCTACTGTAAAATGAAAGAAAAATGTGTAATTATTTGTAAAAAAATCTTAAATTTATTATATTGCAAATATTATTAATTAAAAACCAAAATTTTTATATTTTGTTTAGATATTTTTGCTTTGAAAGGTTTAACCAACATGTATGACCATGGAAATCTTAATTTATTGTAGATATGCCTAATAAATATTCAAAAAAAAATTAAGCGTTTGTAAAAGAAGCTGTCTCATGTCTTAAGCCAGAGATTCCCAACCGGTGTGCCGCGTGATTTTAATCTAATTGTAACATCTTTAACCATTTTAATGAAATTACCTTTTCAATTTATTAGGCAAAAATTCTTTAAGAAGGCTTTAACCTCCCTCTCTCCTGAAAGTTAATTATATATATATATATACTATATATATATATATATATATATATATATATATATATATATATATATATATATATTATATATATATATATATATATATATATATATATATATATATATATATATATATATATATATATATTACGTAAGTTGCAGGACAAAGGTCTCTGCCAGGCGTAAGACAGTAAGATGCTCTATGTCTCTATGACCTCTATAAGTCTATGAGTCTATGTCTATTGTTAATTTAAAACTGCTTTCCATTTTGTTTTAAAATTTGTGCCAGAAATGTTCTAAAATTTTCAAGAAATAGGAGAGCGAACTTAAACCACCTACTTTAAGTGAGAGTAATTTGAACATTACACTGGGTAACAGCCAAAAAATCGTCAGGGGTTTCTCAGCATATTTAGACTAATTTTGGTGTTCTGAGTCCAAAAATCACCTTGGTTTTGCTCTATCAGGTCAACTTTTTGAGATACAGCCATAGGCCTACCTGACGAGCTATACATATGATAATTATCATATGTATAGCTCGTCAGGTAGGCCTATGGCTGTATCTCAAAAAGTTGAAATATGCTGAGGTTTTGAGTTCAATCCTATATTTCTGGAAGAATATAGCGAATTATTCATATATAAATGGTTGCTTCTGATGTGTTTCTGTTTCAAAATGACTAATTGACCTTTTTTCTTTCTTTTCAGAGTATTGATATGGCTTCAGCGCGACGGTCATGCAGGAATAATCCTGACGTTTTCTGCTACATCTGCGGAGAATACACGCTGGCAATGCACAGGAAGGGCATCACAAGCTTTGTGAAGCGCGCCTACCAGGCTTACTTTCAAGTCAAGCTGGGTGACCAAGATAAGTCCTGGGCACCGCACACGGTGTGCAAGACGTGCGTGGAATATCTCCGGCGGTGGACGAAGGGCACGAAAACTTCACTGAAGTTTGGGATTCCGATGGTTTGGAGGGAGCCGTCTGACCATGAATCGGATTGTTACTTCTGCGCCATCGATACTACTGGCGTCAACCGGAAGAATCGGAGCAGCCTCCAGTACCCCGACCTTCCATCTGCCCGCCGTCCAGTTGCTCACTGCGAAGAACTTCCTGTACCAGCGTGCAGAGAGCTTCCTGACAGCGACGACGAGGCCACCACTGCATATGAGGGAGGAGATACAGATGAGGAGTATGGAACACAAGATGGTCCGCAGCCCTTTTCACAATGTGAGCTTAATGATCTGGTTCGGGATCTCAGCTTGTCGAAGACTTCCGCCGAGCTGTTGGCCTCCAGACTCAAAGAGAAAAATCTACTCGGTGAGGACGCGCGTATCACGTTCTTTCGTAGAAGGCATCAGGACTACATGGGCTACTTCTGCGAGGAGGAAGACCTCGTGTACTGCCGAGATGTCGCCGGTCTTCTTGCTAAACTCGGCGCTCCTCAATATGATCCGAGAGATTGGCGACTCTTCATAGACAGTAGCAAGCGCTCTTTGAAGAGTGTGCTCATACACAACGGGAACGAGTTCGCCTCAATTCCTCTTGCGCACTCCACAACTCTCAAAGAGAAATATGAAGCAGTCAAGTACGTGCTCGACAAAATCCAATATCAGCAGCACCAATGGATCATCTGCGTCGACCTTAAGATGGTGAACTTTCTACTTGGTCAGCAGTCCGGGTACACAAAGTACCCATGCTTTATATGTAAGTGGGACAGTCGAGACAGAGCCCAGCACTATGTGAAGAAAGAGTGGCCGGCGCGAGAGCAGTTAGTACCTGGGGCCAGCAACATCATAAACGAACCTCTTGTTGACCGGGAAAAGATTTTGTTCCCACCGCTTCACATCAAGCTTGGGTTAATGAAACAGTTCACGCGCGCTCTGGACAAGGATGGGAGGTGCTTCAACTACCTGTGCCGAGCCTTCCCTGGAGTCACCATTGAGAAGCTGAAGGCCGGCATTTTCGATGGCCCACAGATACGGCAGCTCATCAAGGACACAGAGTTCGAAAACTCCATGAACACGCTAGAGTGCGCCACCTGGAGGTCGTTTGTGCAGGTGGTGAACAACTTCCTGGGGAACAAGAAGGCAGCAAACTACGGCACACTCATCAACAGCATGATAAAGAACTTCCAAAACCTCGGGTGTTTGATGAGTATAAAGATGCATTTCCTGTTCTCATACATGGAGAGGTTTCCTGAAAACCTTGGTGCGGTCAGCGACGAGCAGGGAGAAAGGTTCCATCAGGACATGCGTCAAATGGAGGAGAGGTACCAGGGGAGGTGGGACGCAGTCATGCTCGCGGACTACTGCTGGTCGCTGAAGAGAGACAACCCAGCAGCTGCTCACACATGGAAATCGAGGAAACGGGGATTTACGCCGTGAACTCTGAATTTTTGTGTCACGTAACGCTCATGTACATGTATTAAACTTATCAAATGTAATCGAGTATATAATAAATGAATGAATTTGGATACGTTGACTTTTATTTACCCAGGAAAACGGAAAAACCGAATGTTTATGATCCTCAGGAATTGGGTTTTTGGACGAAAAATAGTTTTTTTCTTAAATGTCTGTAGCGAACAAACCAAACCTGATTGCAAATAGATGAAAGTACTGATATTATTGCCAAAAATCAGCTTCTTGGATTCTGTAGATTTATTGACGGTAAATATATCGTGGAGCAGCTTTTGTTTTGCAAAGAGTTGGAAACAACTATTACCGGCGCCGATAATTTCGCTCCATTCTCTTCCTATCTCAATAACCATGCTCTTTCATGGAACGACTGTTGTGAAATATGTACTGATGGTGCACCATCAATGACAGGAAAGCATAAAGGATTTATTGCACCAGCTTTACAGGAAAATGTATCATTGAAAATAACTCACTTCTTTCTGCACAGAGAAGCACTAGTAGGGAAAAATTGTGGTGAGCAGTTCGCTGAAGTTATAAATCAGGTTGTGAAGATGATAAATTACATTAAATCGCGACCTTTGAAGTGAAGACTCTTTGAAAAAATGTTGTGAAATGGATGCACCATATATCTCATTATTATCTCGTGGTAGAGTACTAAACCGCGTTCTCACACTCAAAGAGGAACTAAAAGTCTTTTTGAGAAAGAGAAACATGATGCATTTTCTAGGTTGCTGCAAAATGATGATTGGTGTTTACAGCTGTCATATCTGTCAGATATATTTAGTAAACTAAATGTATTAAATACTTCATTACAGGACGACAAGAAACAACAGTTTCTTCAACCAATGAAATGAAAGGTTTCATGAGAAAGGTAGCTTCTTGGAAGTCTGCAATTGAGAAAAGTGATTTTTCAAATTTTCCATCCCTTTTAAAATTTTCGAAATGTAATGGCGAGGAAAAGCTAAAAGACCTCATTCTTGATCATTTATCAAAATTGCAAGATGCAGTAGATAAGTACTTTCCTTCTCTTTCCGTTAAGAATCTTGAGTGGATTGTTTCCCCATTTCA
>JABUQX010147202.1:5000-17500 GCA_015478945.1 Trachelipus rathkii
AATTTCAGAAGTGGAAATACTTAGACTGCATTGTTTTTCAAACTGTGAGTCGCGAGTCGTAATGCATCTTCTATACTGGTGAAAAGTAAAATAAACAAAAGAAAACAACATTTATTCTAAATTTTAATCTATATTTTTCAAAGTATAAGATCACTATGATTCGTGTGCTTGTTTATCTTTAACTGATTTCTCAAATACCTGGTTCTAGATTTGAGATGCCAAAAATCAGGTCTTCCTCCAATTGTAGCCTATTTTCTCTTAGTTTATATGTCTACCATTGAAGAGAACGTTTGTTCACACTGGTATAATGTGTTGAATGGTTTTAATAGTTTCAGAGTTTCTCTTGCAAGCTCTGGGTTTCTCTCCTCTTCCTCTCTTTTTATCCAGAAGACGTCAATCTTCTGCGAATGGAATTCCATTTTAAACATTCCGTCAGCAGTAAGTTCTATAAAATTTTCTTTCATGTTTGTAGTGAGATTAGCCAGTTCAATGGACATATCCAGAAAAGGATTAAGTATCCATCTTTGTCCACAGTCAGTTTGATATTATCCTTCTGGAAAGTAACTCAATAGATGTTCTTTTATAATTTGAAAGCCTACAACCATGCAAGAAATGTGATCGCTTACTGCCAACGATGTATCAATCGAAATCTCTTCGATAACCTTGTGAGTGCAGAGAAATGACGTTATGTTGTATGTATAATACTGGTTCATCATTTATGACCGTAAAACCATATTTCAAGTAACTGCTGTCATAAAGTCTATTTTTCTTTGGTTTTGTCGCTTCTAAGGCTTGAGCCGAACGTTGAAGGCTGCCTAAGTAATTTGAGAAACATCCATTTGAAGAAATTTCTCGAAATTAAATAGAAACTAGAGACATATCCACTTGGAGCCCAAAAAAAACACACCAATACACCAAAACACACACCAGCACACACCAACACAACACACTCTCGCATTCACGCTGTCTGGTCTCTGAAGCACCAGCTAGCGTTTTATACATATTTTATTAACTTACAAAATAATTATTCAGTAAGTGTAAATGGCTCTTTGAATTTGAAAACCCCTGACGTAATATGAGGACAGAGGGATCGAGATTTGAATAAGTTTGATAAACATTGACTTGGGGAATATATTTCTTCTGGCTTGTGATTCATAAAAATTGGAAAAATGAAAAATAAAAAATAAAAATATTACTGCATCAATTAAGTTTTTTTATTAGCATTTAGAATTATTTTAAGATTGAATAGCAACACGATGCTTTGAAGAGGTCACTAGGAAAAGAAGCACCAGAAATATTAGAAATAGATTGAATTCCTTAATTTTTAAAGATATCATTATTGTGCCCGGGAGACTTTATCGGGTACTCGAAATAACTAATGTTATGGTCTATTAAAAATAGTCATTTAATTAAAAATAAATTTTTTTTAAATAATTCTGTAATGCTAATAATGTTAATTTTTAAAACATCTTGCATCATAAATTACAACTAAAAAATATTAACATTCTTTTCAGCTGCAAGTACAGAGAAACAAAATATTACTTTTATGGGGAAGACTTGGGAAATGGAACATTCAATGGGGCTTTTGGAGAGAAAGGTTCGGTTTCCTTTTTATAAATTTCCAACATTGTTCAATTATGCTATTCTTAAGTAGATTATTTTTTAATATGTGTGCTTCCTGGCACACACACACAAACACACAAACACACTCACATCTTTTAGTACAGCTGAAACATACAGCTCGTTTTCAACACGAGACTACAGTTTCACATAACTGTTAAAGATCTTAATAATAATAATAATAATAATAATAATAATAATAATAATAATAATAATAATAATAATAATAATAATAATAATAATAATAATAATAATAATAATAATAATAATAATAATAATAATAATAATAATAATAATAATAATAATAATTTAAAAATAATAATTTAAAAATAATTATAATAAAGACTCATTCATTTTAAATTTTTAGGAGGTCGATATTTTGGCCACTGGTTTAAGCATGACTCTAGAAAGAACGAAAGCGATCGACTTCACAGAACTAATAATGACTGACCGTCCTCCGTTCTGTTCAAATATCCACAACTGGAACCTCTCATTTCGGGATTTCTGAAGCCTTTCTCAACTGAGGTGATAAATATTAGCAAACCATATACAAAGTATAAAGTACAAATAATTACCCACATACAGGAGGAGGACTTAGACGCTGTCCGAAACGACGAGATTTTCCCCCCTCCCATTAGGCATATGGAGTGTTAAGGAACATCCAGTTTACTTCTGATGTTCAATGGTTGTTTCTTTTCACGCCATATTCCCAGACCATCTAATTGATGAGCGTCTACTTATTGACGTCCACCAGGCACACCTTTATTCACACATAACGCACACTTCCTCAAATCCTTACTTTTAACAACTATCTTATTAACAAATCTTCAGAGAAGTTAAGAGAGTCTGCCTCCATAAAAAAGATCCTCACCCATACCTCCTCACATCTTCCTTTGAGAGTTGACGGCAGAGAGGTTCGTGACATCAAAGGATTACCAACTTATTCTCATCATCAATTTCTGTAACATTTGCGCTTTATTTTAATCTACAACTTATTGAACATCAAAATTTCCTAATCTAAACTTCACCTTTTACTTTTAATCGAAACTCAGATGTTTGAGCGTTCTGAATCTGATAGCAAACCCTTCTCTGTGACGTTGCTTGCTTTCGTATCTCTGATTTGGAATCTTCTAAATTTTTTACTTTATGGTTCACACTTTTTTTCTATTCTACCTTTAAATTAATTTTTTCTATCAATTTATCACCTAAATCCACTGAAAATCTTAAGCGCATCGACTATCTTAACTCCAAAATAGAACACATTCTTGGTCTCTCTGTTGTCTGAAACGATCACTTTTGTTGATTACAAAGTTTACTACCACCAATGGCATTCCTCGAATTCTCAAGGTGATCCCAATTATTATATTTGTTTTATTCAGAATGGATAAATAGATAGAATAGATTAAATAGATGCTTCAAACCTCTATCTGTATATCTGACAGTCATGGAGATAAACCCAATATTCTTGCTCTTTTCTTAACCTGTAATCCTTTTCCGTATACTATTCCAACTCTCCAACTCTGGGTTCCTCCCATTACCTTCTTATCCTTGCATCCTGTTTTATCTCTTCAAGTCTTCTACAGGAAAGGAGCCGCCAGCAGTGAGAAACCATTTTTGCACTTCGGTGCGGCTAACTGGTCAGACTTGTTGACATAGTACTATGATTTGTCTTGGAATGATTACTGCATCCGTGGAAGGGGTCATTCGGAGTGTGCAGAGTGCATAACCGAGGTGATTTTCTATGTATAGAGGCGTAGATTCCATATTCTTTCCCTTCATTTAAATCTAGTAAATTTTGGTTAAACTGCTTGTTCTCGAGCAATTCGCATCAGGAACACTTCCTTCAGAAATTACCGTCGGTTTCAAACTTCAGAAACTCTTCTTTTTAGTTCCGTAATCGTGGAAAACAAGTTACACGCGGCAATAAAAATTCCTTCCTCCTTGGCACTTTCTAGTATTTTACAAAAAAAAATCAATAACTTTGCTTCTTCCTATTTTCCTGATCTAGTATCTTCTGACGGCATAATTGCCTTTTTACCTTCTGCTAATGCCGAACTCTTCCCTCGAACCTTTACCATCAATTTCATTCTTGATGATTCCGGGGATTTTCTTCCTTTTGAAATCCCTTCCAACTCATTTATGATTAATTTTTTTTCCTAATGGTGTTATTCCAGCTCTCTCTTGTGGATCTTAAAAATTGTGCTTCTGATCTTGCATCTCGGCTTTGTAAAATTTTCACCTCTGTCTTTCACTTCAACTCCTCTTTCCTGCTGGAGGTGTGCTCTCATTTAAAATGCGTTGAAAAAAAGAGGACCGCTCTCAACCCCTTAACTATGGTCGTATTATTTTACCCTGGGTACTTTCCAAAATTGCTAAATCAATCCTAACAGGAAGATTGGAAAAATCTTAATCTTCTAATCTTATCTTCAATCACCAGTATAGCTTCCGTAAGGAGCGCTCTGGATCATCTTTCCTAACTCCCTAACTCTTGGCCCTCTGCTCCTTGGCATTTCGGTGAATCCTTTACTGTAGCGCAGGATTTACCGAGAGCCTTCGATAGAGTCTGGCCCAAGACTTCTTTTCCAAAACTTTCCTCATTTTGTATCTATCCTTTTCTCTGTGACCTTTTCTCTAATCTAATTTCTTTTCCGGTCGTTATAAATCAGATGTTGTAGGCTACCACAGTACATATTTTTAATCTAGTAATTGTGCTGTTGCTCTGGATTCAATTCTAAACCAAACGTTTTTCCAACTTTTTGTTAATGACCTTCTCTCTACCACTTCATATTTCATCAACTAATATGCCGACGACTCAACTTTTCATTCTGAAAGATATCCCACCAAACAGCAAATAACTCCTGTTAGAATGGGCTCCTTGGAACAACTAACCTCTAACATTCTTGAAATTTTAATTGTTGTATGGATTACATTTTTGTTTTCAATGTTTCAAAATCTGATCCCTCATTTATTTAGTCGATATTATCTTTCACTCCACTATAATATATTCTTCAAAAAAACAAAAACAGCTAAAATTTTCATGTCCTTAATACTCCTGATGTTTCTTTTACTGGTAATTTTTAAAGGAAGGATAGCATTATTTCTATTTCAAAACAATCTTCTAAGAATTTGGAAGCTCTCAATCAAATTCAAAATTTCTTCACACTACCCTAGTTGCTTTCTCTTTCGAAGGGTGTTGCCCAAGCCTGTATGGAATATATATATATATATATATATATATATATATAATTATAATATATATATATATATATATATATATATATATATATATATATATATATATATATATATATATACTATATATATATATATATATATATATCTAATAATATATATATATATATATAATAATAATATATATATATAATAATATATATATATATATATATATATATATATATATATAATATATATAACTTAATATATATATATAGTATATAATAATAATAATATATATATAATATATGTATAATAATAATATTAAACTATATATGTAATATGTATATATATATAACTAACTCAACTTCTTCATATATATATAATATGGCAATAATGTAATAATATATAATAATAATAATATATGTGTTTGTAATAATAATAATAATATGAATAATAATATAACTATATATATAATAATAATATATATGTAATAATATATATAAATAATATAATATATATAATATATGTAGCAATAATAATAATAACAACCAATAATAATAATTATTAACAATATATGTATATATATATAGCCTGCAAATATATATACTAACCAACCTTCTTCTTGTAATATAATAACCAACTAGCAATAACAATATAATAATATGTAATATGTATATAATATATATGTATAATATATATATATATATAATAATAATATGTAATAATATATAATATGTGTATATATATATATATATATATATATATATATATATATATATATATATATATATATATATATATATATATATATATATATATATATATATATATATATATATATATAATATATATATATAATAATAATATATATATATATATATATATATATATATATATATATATATATATATATATATATATATAATAATATATAATATATATATATATATATATATAATATATATATATATATATATAATAATATATATACAGAGGTGAACGTCGTTACTCAAAAGAAGTGGTTCGTTATCGTTACTCCGTTACTCGGAAGAAGTAGCTCCGTTATCGTTATTCCGTTCCTTTGAAAGGAAAAGTAACGAAGTGCCGTTGCTCGTTACTCCGTTACTTTAGCTTTTGAAAATGACATTAATTACGGTATCTTAGGCAATTTATTGGTTTGTGTAAATTAAATTTTCAAGATTATCATTATTATTAAAAAACATAACCTCATGTAAGACCTAGCGCACTCACGACTTAGTCCTTATACATCCACCAATGATTTAATTGCACCAGCTACCTTCCTGCAATTCCACAACTTTCCTACTACACTCTGCATCATTCGTTCCCTTTTCATCCAACATGTATACTATTTAAACCCAGACGCTTGTTCCAGCTGCTCACCATCTAGTATA
Organism: Trachelipus rathkii; assembly: GCA_015478945.1. Lineage (NCBI taxonomy): Eukaryota > Metazoa > Arthropoda > Malacostraca > Isopoda > Trachelipodidae > Trachelipus > Trachelipus rathkii. The sequence goes on from JABUQX010147202.1 coordinate 11,210, forward strand.
ACTTCACACCGAGGACTATCCTCACTCACAACCATAACCTTACTCTTATCTACTTTTACCTTCAAACATCTTTTTACACACCCTACCCTCTCTGCCAATCCTCTCAAACTCTCAGATTCGCCACACAAAACCAAATCATCCGCATATAATAGGTAGGGCACCCTCCACTCTCTTCCATTCTCTATCATTCTAACCGGTGTGTGGAGTCGGAGTCGGAGTCCGGAGTCGGAGTCAGGAGGTCGGTGGTACGAAGAGAGTGGAGTCGGAGTGTGATGTCTGAGTCGGGTCGGTAATTTTGAAGGAGTGGAGTCGGGTCGGGTCTGAAAATTTGGAAACTCCGCAACCCTGATTCTAACACAATCCCCTGCCATTCCACCTCTAATTCTTTCATAACCCCATCCATATACAAATTGAATAACCAAGAAGACATAGCATATCCTACCTTCCTCCGCTATTAATATTAAAACAATCACTTTTCAATTCCATATATTCTTACACTTTACTATCGTCATATACTTTGATTCCATTCAGAAGCACCACCACCTACACCATATATCAATAACACCTGCCATAGAGCTTCCGTATTAATCATTTCATACGCCTGTTTGCAAATACAAAAAACCTAAATACAATTTATTCTTCTCCCTCATCTTCTCAATCATTTTTTTCAATGTAAAGATTTGATCCACACATCCTCTACCACTTCTAAAGCCACCTTGTTCTTCACAATCAGTCCTTCAGTCACTCGACGCATTCTTTCGTTAAAATATAAGTATATATCTTCCCTACTACACGTAATAAACTAATTTCCTTATAATTCCTACAGTTGCCCTTATCTTCCCTTATATAAGGGGGTACTATTACTGCTCTCCTCCAATCCCTCGGAACTATGCTCTCCATAAACATTTTCCAAATTCAATCAATCACCATCTCGCCTCCGTTCTTGATCATTTCACCGGTAATTTCTACTATACCTGCAGATTTATCATTCTTCAACTTTCTCACTCTACACATTACATCCTCCTTACTAATGACCTCATGCCCAAAATACTTATTTCTTGCACCATCAAGCCCACATTCACTATCACCTCTTCATTTTTCTACAATGTTGTGCAGATTTCCCACCACACTCTGGTTATATTTATCTCAAATCAGTTGAAACTTAATCTATTCATTATTCTATACAAGTCCCTTGTTGCTATACTTATGTATAATGTATGTAATAATAATATATATGTATATATATGTATGTATATATATATATATATATATATATACATAATATAATACGTAATAATAATAATAATGTATATATATAATATATGTTCTTTCTTGACATATGTTTTTGTTGGTGGAATAAGATATAATATACTACTCATAAGAATATCTTTAACAATCTTTGTAGCAATATATGTATATATATAATAATATAGTATGTAACTAATATATATGTAACATATATGTAATAATAATATATATATGTAATAATATATATATATATATAATATGTATATAATAATAATGTAATATTAACTAATATATATATATATGTAATAATAATAATAATTAATATATAATAATATATATATATATATATATATATATATATATGATATATATTTTTTCAATATATATAATAATAATAATAATAATATAATAATAATAATATGGTTTACATGTTCATCATAAAGGATTTTTAGCGATTGGGGGTGGTCATTGGCTATCAACATTCAAAGATTTCGAACAAATGTAACGGACTAAAAAGTAACGGAGAAAAAATAACGGAACTTATTAAGAGCGTTACATGAATGAAAAGTAACGAGCCCGTTATTCCCGTTACTGAAAAAATGGTTCCGTTAGTAACGGGTAACGGAGTAACGGGCATTGCCACCTCTGTATATATATATATATATATATATATATATATATATATATATATATATATATATATATATATATATATATATATATATATATATATATATATATATATATATATATATATATATATATATATATATATATATATATATATAATATCTGGGGTTTGTTTCACTCACATGACTCTCTCTTGAAAAAGTAAAAGCATAGGAATTTTCGACCAGTCAACTCTCTTTATCTCATTAACTAACTCTCTCTAATAATCTATTTCTAACCTTCGAATCGTTGTATCGCTCTCATTATACAGCCACTATTTCAATGGACACTACTACTATCCTTCTGAACTCTCCACTTGTATAACCCTCCACCCCTTTGAAGAGAGTTCGTTCTACATTCACCCTTCCTCTGTTCAATTCTTACCCCAGACTTAATCAATATGATCAATCTTGTATGTAATCAACTGGCAAATCTGGAACACATTTCCTACATTTACTTTTCCACCCAATTTCCTTTCCCTTTTAAACTTTCAAACGTCGTGTATCGTAACAAACCAGTTTTAACTTGGCCCTGGTGATTTTATTCTCCTGAATTTTGGTGGAATTAAATAGGTTTCTGGGTTTTGCCAATTAGAGTTGATATATATATATACTCATATATATATATATATATATTTGTGTGTTTTAATATATATTATATATATATATATATATATATATATATATATATATATATATATATATATATATATATATATATATTCCCCGAACCATAAAATTAGTATTAAAATTATTAAAGACTTATCATGCACAAAAGCTATGAAGCTCATGAATCAAAGCTCTTCTTTGTATTTTTTAATCGAGGCACCTAAAGGATGACTCCGGGATGGATCGGCTTGTGCATTTTAGAAACTATTTAAACAACTTTTAAAGTTGAAATATTTTAATCTGGGAATTTTTCAGTTAGAAATTTTATACCTGGTCTTTAGCCATTACTATATTCTTATTATTATTATTATTATTATTATTATATATATATATATATATATATATATATATATATATATATATATATATATATATATATATATATATATATATATATATAAGAATACTTATATATAATAATGTACTATTTATATTTATTTAAATATATATATATATATATATATATAGATATACATACTTATATACACTATATATATATATATATATATATATATATATATATATATATATATATATATATATATATATATATATATATATATATATATATATATATATATATATATGTATATATACTATATATAATATTATATATATATATATATATATATATATATATTCAGGTATGGATATTCATTTTAGCTAAAGCCCTCATCATATCTGTGATTATGAAAATGTGCCTCAAAACGATGAAGTAAATATAATAATAATAATAATAATAATAATAATAATAATAATAATAATAATAATAATAATAATAATAATAATAATAATAATAATAATAATAACACTGGTCAAAACAATTTTCGGAACTGGAACGGGAAATAGGTCCTACATAGTATTTTAGAAAATATATTACAAAATGACCTATGATGTCTCGTCACATTTTGAAGTTATCGTAGCCTAAATTCTGCGTTGTATAATTACAATACAAGTGCATATAAGACCTAAAAACTTATTAGTATTGCTTAAGTTGACGTTTATTCATGTATAATTTCCTAAATAACTAATCTACAGCTGTAAGTTTAACATATGATGCAGTATTACAGTTGCTATTAATGTTGCAATATCAACCCAAGCGTATCAATCCTCTACGTCAAGTTAACTTCAGCGTGATTTCAGTTCTTAATTATGTATCTTGTTTGTGTTGTTATAGTGTTTTATTGTGTAATTTTGTTTTACTGTATATCATAGTCAAATAATTTTATTAACTGTTCATAAATAGAAATAGATTATAGTTTATTTTGGTTTGTTTAAAAAATTTCAGACACTTACGATATGAATAAAAATATTTTTTGTTTTGTTTGCGGCGAAGTAACTACTAAAGGTCAACGCAAACCAATGTCAACGCTGCTGAAAACTGCTTCGAAACTTTTATTTTTATTGTCCTTTGGGAGACCAAGATAAATTCTGCGCTACATAACAGAATGTATTAGGTGCTATGGTAAACTAACCCAGTGTTTACAAGGAAAAAATAGAGCATTTGTCTTTTGGAGTACCTATAGTTTGGCGGGACCCAACAAATTATTATGATGATAGCTACTTTTGCTTAAAAAATGTTACTGGTTTTAATTCAAAAAATAAAAGCAATATTTTATATCCAAATGTTTTAATCAGCTATAAGCCCAACACTTCATAATATAGACTTACTAATTCCAACAGCACAAACTTCTTGGCAAGAAATTTGAGACCCTGACGATGGTTCTCCTGACACTACTGCAGAAACATCAGCTTCTTCAAGTGATAAAACATACATACCAGAAGAATCAAATACTAAACCCCACCTCATCACACAAGCAGAACTCAGTGATTTGATTCGTGACTTCTAATTGTCTAAACAGCAAACATAACTCTCGGGTTCAGGCTTGCAGAAATGGAATTTATTAGAAAAATTTACTATAATCTCATTATATAGAAATAGAAACCAAAATTTAGTGAAATACTTTACTAATAATGCCTTAATTTGCTTTTGCCCTGATGTTAATGTGCCGATGTTCGCGTTGGGTATTTCGTATATTGTTGATGATTGGCGGCTATTTATGGCCTCAACCAAAACATATGAACTACGTTGTGAATTTTGAAATCTATTTTGTATGACGAACACTTATAGCGAGTAGTAATGTACACCGCTAGTACAACGGTGACGTCATGCTTTTCGTGTACGTACGTACGTACCTTAGGCACGTACGCATGATGGACAACAAACACAACTTCTGGCAGTATGATTTATATATATATATATATATATATATATATATATATATATATATATATATATATATATATATATATATATATATATATATATATATATATATATATATATATATATATATATATATATATATATATATATATATATATATAAGAATATTTTTATTTTTTGTATTTGTCTAACTTTCGGAACCAGAAAAGTTCGGCCGGACAAAACTTTTCGACTTCAGCTACACCTTACATAAGCTGCGTTTCCAGAATCCCGACTACAGCGGGCGGCACACATGCATCGTTTCCAGAGCCCGTTTGCGCACTTCTACGTCACGTAAACGTCACAGTCAGACACCCGTTGTTAAATCCTCGATTTCGAGAATTAATAAACGGGCGGGCTGAGCAGAAGAATTTTGTTTACAAACAAATCTTTTAACAAAACATGTGTGTCGGAAATGGCTTGCCAAAATTTTTTTAATATTTTAGTTACTTTTATATTAAAGATACTAATATATCGTATCATTTCATAAAATAGATACATATAAGTATAAAAGTATTGCTTACAATTGCCGGCCGTTTCCAGGTACTAAAATTTCCTGTTCTCTGATTGGTTATTGTAATTTTTTTCAATTCGAAGCGTTTCAGAGTCGATTTTGCCATGGGCTGCACTCCAGCTTCTGGAAACGCAACTATTTTCTACTTAAAACTTGTCTGATTAACAAGTGGGTCTCTCTAAGTATCCTGTCATCTTGTCATATCATACTGGCTGAGCTCTTGGTTCTGCAAGCCAAAAATTGGATAAACTGATCAATAAATTTTATTAAAGTATAAAAGGAATATACTATAGCTGCGTTTTCCAGAAGCCCAGTGCAACCCATTATTACCCAAAATAAACTCAAGCCAATAATACTAACTTAATCAGAGAAACAAGCGTAGCTGGCAATTGTAAAACCCAATACTCATGGAACGCGTATACGGGTGGGGAGCAGGGCGCGTCCACTAAATGTCTGGCGAAATAAAAAAATAGAACCTAATATTTTTGCAGGACGACGTTTTTAAGGGTTTATTAGTGGAAAAACTGAAAAAGATACATCAATCGATAGATAATGAAGTAGTAATTATTAAACGTATTATAAATATTATATATATATATATAATATATATGTATATATATATATATATATATATATATATATATATATATATATATATATATATATATATATATATATATATATATATATATATATATATATATATATATATCACTAACTTTGCCACTTCTAAAGAAATCCTGCCTACGCCCATGACTCTTATACTTATATGTATCTATTTTATGAATTACGATATATTAGTCAATCATATGTAAAGTTAACTGAAAATATTAAAGGGCCCCAGCAGCCCTGTTTTAACAAAAAGGCGGTAATATGGCAAAGTATTCTCACGCAACCACCGTTTATTAATTCGAAATCGAAAGGAT
>JABUQX010147203.1:0-5000 GCA_015478945.1 Trachelipus rathkii
CAAACTATAATGATCTTATCAGAGTAGCAAAGAGGGCTATGGGAGAGGAGATACAGTTGAGGATTCCGAAACTCAAGAAGGGCAGATTGAGATTGGAGGTGTACTCGGACGCCTCTTTCGGAAACATAAGGGGAGGCAGAACACAAATTGGTTACTGTATAAGGGTTAGAGACAGAGTAGGAAATACTTGCCCTATTCTATGGAAATCCAAAGTGGCCAAGAGAATAGTGAGTTCCACCTTATCAGCAGAAACCCTAAGCATGGTGGAGGCGATTGAATGGGGGGAATACATTAAGTATTTATGGGAGGAGTTAACCCTGCAAAAAGATAAAATACACATTGTAGCAATGACGGATTGTAAATCATTGAAAGATAGCATTCACTCCACCAAAGGTGTCAAAAATAGGATACTTAGGATTGAGCTTGCTAAACTAAAAGAAAAAATAGATGGAGGAGTAGTTACATCGGTGGAGTGGGTAAACTCCAGATTGCAACTAGCCGATGGGTTAACAAAGAGAAATAATCAAAAATATTTGTTGGAGTTAAGAAAGGGCTTAGGATGTAATTAGGGGGTGAAGAAAAAAAAGATAAAGTATAATATATTTGATTTAGTTGCAGGTATGTTGTGGACCTCTACACGATAGGGGGCCTTGCTAATTTAGTATCAGAGTCGTTTCATAATTGGTATGTACGTTAATTTCATTTTTGTTTTTTTTTGTTCTCAGGATTGGCTCCAAATGATGTTTTAATCTTGATTAGAATTGATAAGTAATACATATTGTTTTTAGTATTTATGATAACAACTTCAATAAGAAATTGTGTTGAGTGAAACACAACTGTAAGAAAGTGCAGTATTATTTTCGTTTTCTATGGTAAAGGCACGGATTCATAACTCAGATTCATAACTTAAAGAGCAGTTCAATTCGAAAACTTTCCCTGACTTTGCTATCTTTATCTATTTCTCTTACTTAATATTCTATCTTTACAACTCCTAATATTCATACTCGAAAGTATCCAGTTGGTGTGATGCTCAGATGGTGTAATATTCAGAATTAAAATTTAAAAGGTAATTATAATTATTGTGGTCAATTGTTTGCTTTAACTTAAAAATAACGTGCCTGTCATATCAGATCTGATATTTATTATTTTTGTAACTCTTATTAATATATCTCAATTTTAAAACATCATTAAACTTACTTTGTGGAATCATGGGTTCTGATGTGAGAAGTGAGAAGGGTAGAAGGAGTGATAAGTGTCCATTGTTTGACGGGAAGAGAGAGAGATTCTTAGAGTGGAAAGGGAAGGTGGAGGATTGGATTTGGAGAAACAAAAGTGTGGACAAATATCCAGGTCTGACTATTAGAAGTGCTTTGTGTGGTGAACCATGGGAGCTTGTGGGCGGATTGCCAAGAGAGGAGTTGGCTGGTAGTGATGGTGTAAATAAGATATTGGGCGTTTTAGAGAAAAAATATAGTAGTGATAAGAAAAGGGAGAAAATGGATAGCATGAATGCCTTTTTTAGAATAGAGAGAGGCACAAATGAGGAAATTCAGGATTTCGTGAGTAGGTTTGATGTGGCTCTAAGACGATGTATCGCAGTAGGGATGACAGACCTAGGAGAGGAGCATAAAGGGGGTTTATTATTGGGAAGGAGCAAATTATCTGAAAATGAGGAAAAAATAATGCTAGGAGCATTGGATGGTGATCTTTCCTACACTAGAGTAACTAGTCTGTTGAGGGGAATCATGGGAAAAAGCTACCAAAGTCAAAATAAAGAGAAGACATGGTATGGAGGTGACAAAAATATGAGTGGTCTGCAAAGAAAGATTACTTGCTATAGATGTAAGAAAGTGGGGCATACCCAAAGGTTTTGCCCTGACTATAGGAAAACCGATAAGGAATGTGAGGGGTGTGGAAAGAAAGGTCATGGTACAGAAGAGTGTTGGATTAAAGATAAAGAATGTTATATATGCAAGGAGAAGGGTCACTTGGCTAATAATTGTAGTGAAAGGAAAAAGGCGAATAAGGAGATAGTGCTATTAGGGGAGAAATCCTGTGAAGAAGATAACTGGGATTTAATAAGTGCTATTGTAGATACAGGATGTCGGAAGAGCGTTGTGGGAGAATTCTGACTGGGTGCTATATTGTCCACCCTAGATAGATTAGAGTTAGAAAAGATGAAAGAGTCAGAGAGAAGAGTAGAAGAAACATATATATTTGGGGAGAGGGAATATAAATGTAATAATAGGAAATATTTAATACCTATATTGTTAGGTAAAAGAAAAGCGTTCCTAGAAACAGAAGTAGTAGAGGGAAATATCCCTTGGTTGATAGGAACGACAGTTTTAAATAAGTTAGGTGCAAGAATAGATTTTTTAAACAAGTATATAGAATGCAACCACCCTCTGGTTAAACAAAGAATTCCAATAACAATAGACTACAAGGGTCACATAAGAATAAAATTAAGGGGAGGAAGTGGTTTGGCGAACGTTTGGCTGAACATGGGTCTAGATAAGGCTATCCACGATGGAGAGAAATGGAAGAAGAATTGCAGGAGGTTGCACCTACAATTTGGCCACTGTGGTTACGAAAAATTACATCAAATGATTTGTAAGGCTTGGAAACAAGATGCTACTTTTCAGGGTGTGAAACAGGAAAGGTTAAAAGTCCTTAAAGATACCTGTAGTGAGTGTGAGACCTGCCAAAAATATAAGAAAAGTCCAGGAAGACCAGTTGTAGAAATACCGCTGGCACATAACTTTAATGAAGTCCTGTCCATGGATATGGGAGAGCTAGATGGGGAAAGGTTCCTTGTAATGACAGACTGGGCTGCACACTATTGCCAAGCAAAGTGGATGAACGACAAAAAAACCCTCTAGCATCCTAGAAGGAGTAATGGAAAAATGGATAAGCTACTTTGGAGCACCTCAACGAATTATCACAGATGGAGGTAGAGAGTTCCAAAATGAGGAAATGATTGAGTTCACGGAAAAATGGGGGATAGAAATGCTCTGTACAGCTAGTGAGAGTCCATGGAGTAATGGGAAGAGCGAGAAGACAGTGGGAATATTGAAGGAGGGGTTAAGGAAGTTAAAAGAAGACGGAATAAAAGGGAAAGAGTGGATCCTAATGTGGATGGTGAGTGCCAAAAATGACAGAATAATGAGTGGGGGTTATTCCCCTAATCAGAAAGTATTTGGAATGTACTACCGAGGTAGAAGGGATTTGGAACAACTCAGTCCGCCTGAACTAGAAGAGGAGATAGAAGGAAGAAAACTGAAGGAATTGATGCAGGTGCAAGATGTAGTGAAGGAGATTGTACAAGGAAAGGAATGTAGAGATAGGATAAAGAGAGCATTAAAGGGAAGAGTGAGAATACATCGGATAGAAGAAGCTCAATTGGGAGATACAGTTTATTATAAGAAGAAAGGAGAGGAGAGATGGAGAGGACCCGGCAAGATAATAGGGAGAGATGGAAAAGTTGTACTGGTAAAGCATGGCGCTTTAATCAGGGAAGTGAACAAGATACATATAACGAAAATCCAGAAAGTGAAGAGGGGAAGTGAGGAACGTGAAAAAGAGGTAAGAAAGATGAGGGAAGAAGAAGATGAAGAAGAGGAGGAGGAGGAAGAAGAAGAAGAAGAAGAAGAAGAAGAAGAAGAAGAAGAAGAAGAAGAAGAAGAAGAAGAAGAAGAAGAAGAAGAAGAAGAAGAAGAAGAAGAAGAAGAAGAAGAAGAAGAAGAAGAAGAAGAAAAAGAAGAAGAAGAAGAAGCAGGAGAGGAAGAAGAGGAAGAAGAAGGAGAAGAAGAAGAAGAAGAAGAAGAAGAAGAAGAAGAAGAAGAAGAAGAAGAAGAAGAAGAAGAAGAAGAAGAAGAAGAAGAAGAAGAAGAAGAAGAAGAAGAAGAAGAAGAAGAAGAAGAAGAAGAAGAAGAAGAAGAAGAAGAAGAGGAAGAAGAAGAAGAAGAAGAAGAAGAAGAAGAAGAAGAAGAAGAAGAAGAAGAAGAAGAAGAAGAAGAAGAATGCTGGTGAGAATGTTGGGCTTCATCCAGAAGACCTGAGAAGAGGAAAAAATTATTTGATACGACACGATAATGATGAGTGGTGGAGAAGAGTGAAGGTGATCAGTTTAGGAGGGAAGAGAGGAGGGAAATATGATGGCACTTATAATGTTAAAGATCTTGACTCTGAGGAGGAGTTTTGGGTTGACCTCAGAGAATATGAAGTTGAAGAAGAAAAAGTTTTGGAGGAATCGTACTATATTGATGGTGAAGTGGTATACTTTGACAGTAAGGAATCTGATTATGGAAGGAAAATTGAAGAAGCTAAGGCTAGAGAAATTGCCAGCTGGAAGGAGAATGATGTATTTGAGGTGATCGATGGTTCAGATGAATATAAAGTTTTAAAGACGAGATGGATAATCTCAGAGAAAGAAAAAGAAGGAGGCAAGATATGGAAGGCCCGATTGGTGGTTAAAGGTTTTATGGAGAAAGAAGGTCTGGAAACCATAGATTGTGAAGCCCCGACATTTTCAACGGAAGGACTGAAGATCGTCCTGTCTATCATTAATATGAATGACTGGCAGACAAGAACGTTAGACATTAAAACTGCTTACTTACAGGGCAAAAATATGAAGAGAGATGTGGTGATCAAACCCCCAAAAGAGGCAAAAACGGGAAAATTGTGGCGGTTACATAAAACCGTATATGGCTTAAAAGATGCAGCCCGAAAATGGTACGAAAGTCTGGTGGAAGTGTTATTGGGAGTGGGAGGAAAAAGGAGTAAAATCGATAATACCGTCTTCAAGTGGGAAAGAAATGGAGAAGTTTACGGTATAATGGGCATTCATGTTGATGACCTTATTTATGGTGGCAATAAAGAGTTTGAAGAGAGAGTTATATCGCAAATAAAGAAAAAACTTACTGTTGGCAAAGAGGAGAGTGGAGTTTTTAAATACCTAGGGATAGAAGTGAAGCAGGAGAAAAGTGGAGATATTATATTGA
>JABUQX010147204.1:0-20000 GCA_015478945.1 Trachelipus rathkii
TTTGTGTAGTTTATTTTGTTCATGTTCTTTCATGGGCCTTTTTTTAATGGTGTCAACCTTGTTGACTTGCGTCCGCCATTTTGTTTTATAAAGCGTCTTGTTAATTTATTTTCAATCGTCGTTTTCGTCGGGATGAATCGCAAATTCATCGTCTTCGCCATCGTCGCGTTTTTTTAACAAGTTCCGCGGAGTCCGTCGCATTCGTAGCAAAGAACCACGCACAAAGAACCACTGCGGTTCCAGCCCTGTACCCGCCCGCCGCGTGCGCCCGCAGGCGCAATATTACCGCATCAATGTAAACTATTCAAAGAATTTCTTTTCAAATATACTATGAGTCATTCATTTTTATTTCATACTTAAACATTTTTATTAAAAACATTTTCGCAAACCTAAAACTGTAACTCATTACAGCCCTATTATTTAAAACATATTTATTAACATTATTTTTTACTTAATACTTTTTAATTTATAAATTTTTAAAATTGTATGTAAGAAGAAAAAATCCAGAGTAGCTGTTATATAATCATTTTATTTTACTACAATTGTACGAAATATTTATTAAAAACATATACTTTACATACCTTAAAGCAGTAAATCAGTAAATCAATAGAGGTGTTACCTAACACCTAAGGGATTAGTATGCTTTTGTTTTACTGCTTTACTGCTTTAACTTTCTGCTTTACTGCTTTAACTTTCTGCTTTACTGCTTTAACTTTCTGCTTTACTGCTTTAACTTTCTGCTTTACTTTAACTTTCTGCTTTACTGCTTTAACTTTCTGCTTTACTGTTTTAACTTTCTGCTTTACTGCTTTAACTTTCTGTTTTACTGTTTTAACTCATGTTTTACTGCTTTAACTCATATGTTTTACTGCTTTAACTCATATATTTATTAACATTAAGATACCTCTTAAAACAGTAAATCAGTAAATCAATAGAGGTGCGACCTAACCACATAGGGGATTAGTATGCCTTTGTTTCTGCTTTACTGCTTTAACTCATGTTTAACTCATGTTTTACTGTTTTAACTCATATGTTTTACTGCTTTTGCATCATATTTTTATTATTATTATTACTATTTTATTCTTAGTGCCATTTACTGCATGTCTATTATTTAACACACACACACACACACACACCCCCACCCACAATCTCCATAGGCACTTACACTTACACTAACCCATAGACACTTACACTCTCCCATAGACACTTACACTCACCCATAGACACTTACACACATATACACATACACACACACACACACACACACACACACACACACACACACACACATCCGACAATGACTTTACAGTCATATTACGCCTTAAATATATGTAATCAAAATAAAATCAATAAATGGCAAGCCAGATAAATAAAATCAATAATTGGCAACACAGATAAATAAAATAGAAATAAATGGCAACCCAGAAAAATAAAAATGGTAATGAAAGAGTAATACAAATAAATATTTTATTTTAGCAATATATACATATTTCAAAATTATACATTGAAATTAAATATACATATATCAAAATTATACATTGAAATTAACACAATGGAATTAACGTTCCATCATATCCCTGTGCTACAGTGCGGGCACTACCTAGAACAAGATTCCGTTTATTTGATGTATGGCGAAACCTTTTAATACCGTTGATTAAAATGACATTTCCTAGTTTATCGGCCCGCATTTTCATATCAGGAACCTTAACTTCGCGGTAATGGTTTTCGGTATTTACATGTGGTTGGTCTGAGTCATCTAGATTATGGATATCTTTGTGAAGTGAAGATTCATCATCTTCACTCATCATTTGCGTAACAGCTAATGCTGTTACGTCTGTATCCTTGATCATATTGTAGAAGTGATTGTCGTCGTTTAAGACCATCCAATCACGATTCTTAGTTTTTTCGACATCCTTAATCATCTTATCGAAGTTAATCTTCGCCATGCCTTGGAAATTAACTATGTGTTCGGTGTCTTTGTTCAAAGTTAATCCTTTTGCTTTTAAGATGTAAGCATAACTTGAGTCATTCTTCTTTATCCGAATGGCGTAGGATTTAGGGCCAGTGCACACAAAACTATCAGCTATATCTCCAGGCCCTATTTCATCCGTCAGGTTTCCTAAGAATTTTCCAGTATCAGGAATATATTGACCTTTACGGGCTGTGAAGACACAACTGTCGGTATCACAGTAAAGTACGCGTTGACCTAGAGAATCGAGGAGATTATATAGTTCCACCCTAGCGTAGGCGGTGGTGAAGGATGCAACAGCTACATTCGTGGCCTTTGCTGTTTTATTAGTGAAGGCAGTGTGTGTGACTTCAACTATATGTTTATCATCCGCTACAATGATATTTCTCACCTTAAGATCAGCTCTCTTCATTAATTCCCAGACCTGTGCATAGCTCGTGCAGACGATGTCTTCATTCTTTGGAATACGTTGAGCTAGTTTTCCCCATAATGAATTGAGGAGTAGTTTAGCTATATAACGCATTCCAGGATTACTTTTAATATTGGCTGGATCAAGTGTTACACCCTCAATGTCCTTGAAATCTCGCAGGTATTGAAAGAATTCTTCACAGACTTTATCGGTTATACCATCCGGTAACCCCGAAGCCTCAGTCTTCCATTTCAAGAATGTTTTGACGTATTCCCCAAAGATGTCGTTTGAAGGTGTAAATTTCCATATTTCGTGGATTTTTTTGATCTCATAGCCTTTCTTTACAGCTAATTCTAACTCTGGACTGCAGTATACGCCTTTTAACATACGTTGATTGTCCGTATGTCTGCATTTGCCTTCATAGCCACATGCGCTGCATGTTCTACAAAGTGAAAATATTAGCCGATTGTCATGTCGTGCAGGCAGAACAGGAGTGTACAGGGTCTTAGGAGGTAACACGGAAACATACGAGAGACCGAAATAAGTGGTATTCATTTCTTGGACGAACTTTTCTATGGAAGGAAGATCCCTACCTACAAGTTTCGTGGGTGTCCCTGCCGGAAAGGGTTTTGTTTTCTGGACAAAAGGATACAATAAGTGAAATCTAGATACTTCAATTGAACACCTTCTGTAGGTGGAAAGTAATAGACGAAGGGTTCTGTACGGCCACCGTACAAGGCTTCCCCTACCTCTAGTTTCGCATTTGCAAGTTCATTTCCAATTGATTGGACATATCTACCTAACTTCTCAGTTCGTGTTTCATCGTTGTTGTTTACAACAGCGACCTCACACTCTTTTTTCATTTTCGTCCATTCGCATTCCCATATTCTAATTACTTCATACCCTTGTGCTTTATAATCCGCTTCTTGCCTCATGGTCTTACTGTACCTATCAAGACTTGACACGCCATGGAGACTTTCTAAGCCTTCCTTGCATGCTTGGTGACCATGCCATACGCAACCGTGGAAGAGCAAGACAATCTTCTTCATGGTTGTTCCAGTTGGAGGAGGGGGTCGTCTGTTATTCAGTTCTATCATTTGTTCATTAACGTTGAGTTGACGAGAAGATAAGAACTCATTAAGGTCAAAGGGCACGTAGTCTTCAGCTGGAATTTCAACGTACCCGTCAGGTCTTAGGTACCTGTTTTTGATTTTAAATTTACGCTCGCCACCATTCCTTGCATGTTCGATTCGCCAACCCTTATACATTTCCATGAACGTAAGCCATTTCACACCATCATACGAGTAGTTTGAATCATCAGTACGTCCTATATGGGCCAGTGTATTTTCAGGCATATAGTGCATTTTATATATCATGAATGATAATGCTGCAATGGTGGAACAATCAAGCAGGCAGTCAACTTTATGATCCTTAACCCTGCTCAGGTAGCCCTCTTTAAAAATCACATAGTTGGTAGACGTTGGTCAAATTTTTCACGGCTTACTTAACCTTATTTAAACCTTTATTTCGATAAACTAGGTTATTGTTTGATTATATTTGATGCATACATCTTCAAAGGGATGACTGAGACAATCTTTCATGGAAAAATTTTTTTTTTTAAACCTTTTATAAAAACACAATGTTACTCTTTTTAAAGAAACCCCAAAACAAACACCATATTTTTTGAATATATAATAAAAAAAACAAAAAACTTTTTTTTAATTAAAATTTTTATGCAAATAAACAAAAAATGTGTAGAATCATCGATATTTTCATCCACATCGCCATTTATGACTCTATTGCCTCCAAGAAATTAAATGAAAGTGAGCTCTAATTTTTTTATGTAAAAATGAAATATTTCTATCTACATATGCAAAATATGTGCATTTAAGGTATATATATATATATATATATATATATATATATATATATATATATATATATATTATCTATATATATATATATATATATATATATATATATATATATATATATATATAAATATTTTCTCTCACAATGTCGTGAATCTGAGGTGAACCAATTATCACCTGTCACATTTCTTTCTGAATTGGTGTATAGAGAAATAAGTTCTTCAGTTCTTCCTCGGTGGATACATGATGTCGGGGGAGAACATGGTGGAGTTGATGGGATGGTGAGTATATGTGCACTTGTAGAGGTAGAACACTGAAGTGTTGATGAAGTAGATAGACAAGGTTGTGTTGCTAATGTCATAGTTGACAAACTTGGAAATTGAAGAGGGGACACAAGGTGAAGTTACAGATGGATCAGTTTTCAAATTTTCAGATTTAGGTGTTTCTGATAAGGCAGTCGACACATTTTCATTTGAAGGGGTTGCAGGATCAAACAACCTATGAAGTGACGAGGTACTTGCACAATCCTCATCGTCATCAATCTCAACCATATTTCTAATTTTTCTTGGAGTAAGAACTAACTCTCTTTTCCTTTTGTTCATATTCATATTTCCAAAACATTCCGCTATTTTACTAACAAATCCATCACTCTCTACAGAGTCATATTCCACGTCATCCTCACTTTCACAGTCTGAGGATTCAAAAAGAGAATTCCCTTCCAAATATGAATTAGACATTTATATATATATATATATATATATATAGTTGGTATACTATATATATATAACCGTACATAAAAAAATATATATATATATATATATATATATATATATATATATATAATATATATATATATATATATATATATATATATATATATATATATATATATATATATATATATATATATATATATATATATATATATATATATATATATGGTTCTCTTCCTATATATATATATATATTATATATTATATATATATATATATATATATATATATATATATATATATATATATATATATATATATATATATATATATATATATATATATATATATATATATATATATATATATATATATATAATATATATATATATATATATATATATATATATATATATATATATATATATATATATATATATATATATATATATATATATATATATATATATATATATATATATATATATATATATATATATATATATATATATATATATATATATATATATATATATATTTGTTTGAGCATCGGAATTTTGTGTACCGCACCGCATTAGAGTATGCAAAGCACTAGAGTTAGTTCACCACGCACCGCACCTCAAAAATTATTTTTGTCACGCCGCACCGCACTAGAATAAGCACACCACGCACCGCACCTCAAAAATTATTTTTGTCACCGCACCGCACCGCACCGCACCTCTATGTTTCGATGCGCATTGCGTTTCGCACCGCACCGCACATCACCTCTATAATTTAAAATCGCACCGCACCGGGTCACTGAAATTATGTACTGCACCGCACCGCACCGCACCATACCGCATCAAAATAAGCGCACCACGCACCGCACCGCACCCGGTGCGTCGGCCAACACTATAAACTGCACTAAACTAAACAGACATAAAGGGTATCCGTCGGTAATATATACCACAGAGAAAAACATAAACGGTAGACGTTGGTAAATTCTACCACAAACTTCCCCCCACGGAGCCCACAGTGCAGCTAAGGTGGATTTTATGTGACAGCAATATCTATTACCCCCTAACTCCCCCAATTCTCCAATTTCACCCCCATATCTCATGACGTAATGATTTTAGAAGGAAAAAACAAAAAAATTGCTCCAGGCGTTGGTAATTTTTACCCTCGGCTACCTGAGCAGGGTTAAGGAAGATTCCCCTGAATTTCTCGAAGGATCGACGTAGAATATTAACATCTTGAACGCAGTACGTTGTACATTCCTTCATGATATCGTAGTCCTTATTGTTAAATGTTTGATACCAACGTTCAAAATCAGCCTTTTCACTGTCGGACATACGATGTGTCTCAAAGGTTTCCTTAGCCGGAATTTTTCCCTTGTAATTTATATTCTCTAGGGTAAGAAAACGGTAAGGAAAGAATCCTTTAGAAAGTTCACCTGTAATACCCATGCACTTAGGAAGTTTTTTCAAGGCACAAGGCATAAACATTAACGTGTCCTTAAACTGGATATTGTGGTTAGCTGTCATAGTTATAATTTTGGTTCCGCGTTTCACAGGGTTGGAGGATATGGAATGGACGGTAGGTCTGGCAAGCAGTTTGCTGTAAACAAACTGATTGTCGAACTTACCGCCATTATGAGCTGCAACTAGTATGTTTGACTTCTTGTGTTTTTCAGCAAATCTGAATATATAGTTGAGAAATAGATCGACGGGGCACTTCTCATACTCTTCTGTTGCTTCCAGATTCAGTTTGAATATTTCAGTCCGAGCCGTACCGCAAGTCGTACAGGGTGATGAATTGTCTATTTCCTCCTCCCCGCAGTTATTGCATACTAGCATACTCACTAGAATATATGGCAGCATGTCCGTTTTTACGCGTCCTCCTTCCTCTTCACGACTATTATGATTATAGGTTTCGATGTCATAATAAAACGTAAAGGTTGGCTTACGCTTGGCGAAAGCATCATCTGTTGGAACCTTGATTTTCTTCATGAAACATTGGTGATTATCGCCTTCTATACCATACTTCTCACTGCAGGTCCCACATTTAATATGCATACAGTCGTGCTGGTGTTTGCCCTGTTTATTTGCTACTATCTCACTGTCGCATAATGTACATACTTTAAGGTATTTGCATGTGAGGTCTTTATGCAGTTTAAGACATTCCTCATTATAGAAATCCCGATTGCATTTATCACAATGTAAAAGTGCAGATGTGTCCCCCGGCAAAGCTTTACATTTATAAGTTAAGCATTGTCCGCACCTGTATTCAGTGCACTCTGATTGTAAATGATTAATTAAATGGTCAGTGAAACTATAACACTGATGACAAAAAACTGGTCCCTTGATATTCTCAGGATCTACACTTCCTAGAGCTATCTTGATGGAATCTCCAGGAAAAGGATAATAATGGGTTTCCTCGGAATCATATCCTATTACAAAGAGAGGTGTCCCTATTCTGCTCGTGTATTTAAACATTATCTCGAGTTTACCGTTCTCATCTTTAGTAAAAACAAATATCCTACATTCTAATTTTTCCTCTATTACTGTAAAATCCTCAGCCTTTAGGGGAACTTCATAAGTCAACCCGCATTGTTTTGCGATCTTTATACCTATTTCATGTAGATCCTTAGGGTAAAATTTATATATTTTGGGCGCAGACTGGCCTGGCTTTTTAGGTACATGAGTATGAAGTTTATAGCATGCAGCTATAGCCCTGAAACCACATCCTACACTGGTTGTTATTTCCCTATTGTCGTTATTTATACCTAGGTGTACTTTATTATTGTAAGGGTGTATAAAGTTCACAGAAGAAGGGTCAATTGGTCCGTTACCCTCTGGGTTATGACATATCTGAACACTACAAGAAACTATCCTGTTAAGGCTATCTCCAGGGACTGAAAGAGTTCTAGAAATCGGTCCGACAGATACTGGGCGAGATTCGGTCGAGATATCTCTTCATGCGGAATTCGTATATGGAATTGTCCCCCATTCCTATCCGTAAAAAGGAATCCTGCCCGGAGGGTATATTCCCGATATGTCACTACTCCTCTTACCTGTTCACACTGTGTATGACAGCTACTAGTACGTCATTAATGTTGCGAACTCCGTTAAAGATCTGGGTTGTATCGACACGTACTCTGAACCGGTGGTGGTCGATAATCCCTGAGTTACGCGTAGATCCTTCACGTGTTACCTTTAACAACTCTGTCGAGAAAGGTGTAGGCGGTTCATCATCCTCCTCCGCCTCATCGTCATGAAATACCTCTATACGTGAAGGACCCGCAACAGCCCCATCATCAGCGATCCGTCCTGGATTCCCTTTCTGCCTACGTTTTTTCTGGAAAAAGAATGAAAATTCATAAACAATCGAATACATACTAATATGTAACAATATTTTTCAGTAATATTTTTCAGTAATATATAGAATAATTAGATTGTAACTTACCGAAGATTCCGAAGTTGGGATATTCGTTTCAGATAAGGGGGTGGGGGGCTCTTCATGTGTATTTGGAGATTCTTTGGGTGCATCAGTGTTTAAGTCTGATTGTTTACGGCAAGCGGTTGCAGATGATTTCTGTTGAAAGGAGAAAAAGAATGAAAATACATAAACAATCGAATACATACTATTATGTAACAGCATTTTTCAGTAATATTTTTCAGTAATATATAGAATAATTAGATCATAACTTACCGTAGATTCCGAAGTTGGGATATTCGTTTCAGATAAGGGGGAGGGGGGCTCTTCATGTGTATTTGGAGATTCATTGGGTGCCTCAGTGTTTAAGTCTGATTGGCGACGTTTGCGACGTTCAAGCTCAGCCAACAGTCTTCTCTTAACAGGCCTAATTGCATCCCGGCCACCTCCGACTTTGTTGACACAAGGGGTACTGGCAGTACCAATATTATCACACTGTAATGAAATAGCATTATAAGTATATATATTTATATAGTATATATATATATATATCAAAAATCAAGCACTGTCTATCTCTTCATATAAATATATATATAAACACTTAAAAAAAATATATATATATATATATATATATATATATATATATATATATATATATATATATATATATATATATATATATATATATATATATATATATATATATATATATATATAAGAATATCTATTGTAATAACGTCTATGAATATAATAATATAGAAACTTACTCTAGGACGAATCCTATTATCAACGGGTTGGGAATTAAGAAATAAGTCCATCTTTCTCTCCGCTTCAAGTGAGGTTGCACACATTCCTCATCACTATCCGTCGATATGTCAAGAGCATCGCCATCAGTGTTCACTGGTACAGGAAGGGGTATTTCGTTCTCGGTCCCCTAAGCATCTTACGCTGTAAAATAAAGGTGAATATATATATATATATATATATATATATATATATATATATATATATATATATATATATATATATATATATATAAGTATATTTATATATATATATATATATATATATATATATATATATATATATTATAATAATAATAATAATAATTTAACATCACTTACCCTTTTGCATGGTTTGATAGCATTCTGTCTTCGGTCATCATCAGCTTCGACTGCATTTTCATAGGTACCCACAGCTTCCACTAATTCAACCTCTTCGACTACTTCTACGAGCACGGTTTCTGATACAGGTTCGACATCTCCACTGAAAGTGCGTTTTAGACCACGTTTTTGATTATTTGCAGCCATATTTTCGTTTTCTTCTACAATTCTTGTCAACTAACGTAAAACACTGAAACAGAAATGTATATATATATATATATATATATATATATATATATATATATATATATATATATATATATATATATATATATATATATATATATATATATATATATATATTTGCTTAATTAAATAAATAAATTATTATACTATTAAGATTTCGAGTACATATATATATATATATATATATATATATATATATATATATATATATATATATATATATATATATATATATATATATATATATATATATATATATATATATATATATATATATATATATATATATATATATATAAACATTATTACATTAGAGAGTATGCAAATATGAGTTAAAGCAGTAAAACATGAGTTAAAGCAGTAAAACATGAGTTAAAGCAGTAAAGCAGTAAAACAAAAGCATACTATTCCCTTTGATGGTAGGTAACACCTCTATTGATTTACTGATTTACTGCTTTAAGGTACGTAATGTTAATAAATATATGAGTTAAAGCAGTAAAACATATGAGTTAAAGCAGTAAAACATGAGTTAAAACAGTAAAGCAGTAAAACAAAAGCATACTAATCCTTGATGCTAGGTATCACCTCTATTGATTTACTGATTTACTGTTTTTAAGGTACGTAATGTTAATAAATATATGAGTAAAAACATATGAGTTAAAGCAGTAAAACATGAGTTAAAACAGTAAAGCAGTAAAACAAAAGCATACTATGCCCTTTGGGGGGGGGGGTGTAACACCTCTATTGATTTACTGATTTACTGCTTTAAGGTATGTAATGTTAATAAATATATGAGTTAAAGCAGTAAAGCAGAAAGTTAAAGCAGTAAAGCAGAAAGTTAAAGCAGTAAAGCAGTAAAACAAAAGCATACTAATCCCTTAGGTGTTAGGTAACACCTCTATTGATTTACTGATTTACTGATATGTAAGTATATGTTTTTAATAAAATTTCGTAATTTTAAAATAAAATGTTTATATAACAGCTACTCTGGATTTTTTCTTCTTACATACAATTTTTAAAAATTTATAAATTAAAAAGTATTAAGTAAAAATATAAAAGAAAAATAATGTTAATAAATATATGAGTTAAAGCAGTAACGGAGGTTGAGAGCCTTCGAAGCTGAACCATCAATAAATCTGAGTCATCAAAGATGAACCATCATTATAGGAGACATCAAAGTTGAGACATCAAAATATCGTGGGTGTGAGTGTAAGTGTAAGTGAAAGTGACTGTGGGTGAGTGAGTGTAAGTGTCTATGGTTGGGTGTATAAGTGCCAAAGTGTAAGTGTCAGCTGTGTGTGTTCATGGATGTATATGTCATAGTGTATGGTTGTATAAGTGACATAGTGTGTTTGTGTGTGTGTGTGTCTGTATGGGTGTGTGTGTGTGTGTAGTGCAAGTGTCTATAGGTTAGCGTAAGTGTCTATGGGCGAGTGTAAGGTGTGTGTGTGTGTGGATGTGTGTGTGTAAAAGTATCTGGGTGTGTATAGAGAAGATTTAACATACAAGTTACAAATGCATCCATATTTAGGTGCACTATAACTTTGTAAGATACACCAATCGAATCCTCATACCTTATAAACATAGGGTGACACCTTATTGAGCAGGGCTATTCTAGGCTCAGGGGAGGTTAGAAAAGGCTTGAAAAAAAGTGGCACACTTGGCACTATGTGGCACTCACTTGGCACTATGTGGCACTCACTTGGCACTCATTGGCACTCACTTGGCACTCACCTGGCACTCATCTAATACTCATAGAACACTAATAGAACACCTCATATATATATATATATATATATATATATATATATATATATATATATATATATATATATATATATATATATATATATATATATATATATATATATATATATATATATATATATATATATATATATATATATATATATATATATATATATATATAAATCTACCTATGAACAAACTTCTCTTGCTTAATGTTGGTATTAATATTCAAATTGAACTTGAGGCTTTTAGCACAGGCAACGGCAGGTATTTTTACTAAAAAACTCTAATGCTATATTGTCCTGTTATGTTGCTGTAACGTCACGTTCAAAATCAGTTTTTTGTATTTTAGATTTTGTTTTTTTCATACGCACACCCAGTGCTAATAATGCTACACAAACGAGATAAAAATAATGATTCCACGTTTGTCTTCGAAATCGGTTTAGATGAATTAGAGAAAGTATATCCATATCAAATACATTATAAAATATTGTAAATGTTATAAATGTATTTATTTACAAGTTTAAATTGTATATTATGAATTAACTCCTATATGTACAATATCCTGTGCGAAACATTTAAAACGAAAAATATAAAAACTCTTCGAGAGAGGAAGGCGTGTTCAGGATTCAGAGAGGATGAGAGATAGTTATTTTTATATATATATATATATATATATATATATATATATATATATATATATATATATATATATATATATATATATATATATATATATATATATATATATATATATATATATATATATATATATACAGTAGTGAAATAAATAAATTGGACTAGTTAATAAATAAATTATATTAGTTAGCCCCTCGGAGGAAAATATTTATTATATTCTGGATAAATATTAAATAAATATTTTTATTTTATTTAATTAAAAATATGTTAAATTATTTTATTATAAATTTGAAAAGCTATGTATTATAACTTCAGGCTATGTTAATTATGAATAGTTATTTGGGAAGATTAATAAGGGCATGGAGATTTTGAAAAACTCGAATTTCCTTATTTATTTAGAATCCCTTTTGCACCTTTAAGGTGAAGAGGAAGCTCTTGTACAAGGGCTGTAAAGAATATAGTTACATTGCAGACCTGGCCAGTTTGATGAAACAATATTCCTTTACAATATTTTAAAAAAACCCAAATAATTCCTTTTGCATAAAAGCGTATTATGTTAAGGCTTATATATATATATATATATATATATATATATATATATATATATATATATATATATATATATATATATATATATATATAT
This sequence comes from Trachelipus rathkii, assembly GCA_015478945.1. Classification (NCBI taxonomy): domain Eukaryota; kingdom Metazoa; phylum Arthropoda; class Malacostraca; order Isopoda; family Trachelipodidae; genus Trachelipus; species Trachelipus rathkii. The sequence continues at coordinate 12,757 of JABUQX010147204.1, forward strand.
ATATATATATATATATATATATATATATATATATATATATATATATATATAGTGAAAGATGAATTTGAAAATATAGTATGGTTCTCGGAGGTCCTATAAAATATTTGGTATAAGTTTTAATAAAAAACGAAGTGTTTTCGTAAAATATAATACTTGCCTTGAACTCTCGTTGTTTCAAGTTAAAATAATAATAATTACAACGTATGAAAGTACACCTTAGCTATTGGCCTTGCTACTTAGCGGTTCTTTGTGCGTGGTTCTTTGCTACGAATGCGACGGACTCCGCGGAACTTGTTAAAAAACGCGACGATGGCGAAGACGATGAATTTGCGATTCATCCCGACGAAAACGACGATTGAAAATAAATTAACAAGACGCTTTATAAAACAAAATGGCGGACGCAAGTCAACAAGGTTGACACCATTAAAAAAAGGCTCATGAAAGAACATGAACAAAATAAACTACACAAACTTAAAAATAACTAACTAACGTATCAAAAAAAAAAAAAAAAAAAAAAGAGGGTTCTCAAAAAATTAGGGTTCTCAAAATGGACCGTAGAATACAAAAGGTCAAATATTCAAAAAGGGGGTTCTCAAAAATTAGGGGGGGCAAAATAGGGGGGTGACACGTACGACGGATGCTCCACATCCGGCTGGCACACCCCTTCTTCGAAGGTGCCAAAAATTACGGTGCCAAAAGCCTCAGGTAGGTTCCTGGCTGGGCAGCTCTCATCGCTGGTCATGTGGTCAGCACGAGGGAATGGTATCCCTTATCATTTATATATATATATATATATATATATATATATATATATATATATATATATATATATATATATATATATATATATATATATATATATATATATATATATATATATATATATATATATATATATATACAATATATATATATATATATATATATATATATATATATATATATATATACTACTCGTCAAAAATAACGCACCACTAGTTTAAATGTCACTCACAGGAACGGGAAGGCCCCTAACCCCATGAAACCCAACACCAACACAGACGACAGCATCAATGTAACTATGTAACCACACCGCAGAGAATTTGCTGCAGTATTGGGGCCGTCACCGCGATAAATTTAGGAAAACATAAACCACATAACTAGACCTGGGAGAGGTAGGGGGTAGGTTATGTTGGGGGTATAATCGAGCGAGGAATCATTCACGTACGAAGCGACTCCGATAAACATGGAGAGGATAGTGCGTCAACTGTCAAGAGATCAGTGCGTGCAGATAACAACACTCCACGCCGAAGGACACGGGTACCGGGCACTTGGTCGACGGTTCGGTGTAGCGCACACAACGATTGCACGGGTGGTCCAACGGTACCAGGAAACCCTGACACATGATCGCCGGCGAGGACAAGGTAGGCCCAGGGCCACGACACCCGTGGAAGACCGATTTATACGTCTGCGTGCATTACGAGAGCGCCACACAACGGCATGACATCTGCAGATACAGCTGGCGGAGGTACACGGCACCAGGGTGAGTGACAATACAGTGCGTCGACGCCTTGTAGAGAATATACTTACTTCCGGCCCCTGAGGCTGCCATATAGGTCCACCACACACCACGGCACATCGAAGGGCGCGACTGGCATTTTCCCGAGAACACATCCATTGGACGGTCGACAATTGGGCAAAGGTGCTCTTTACGGACGAGTCGAGAGTGTCTCTGTACGCCTCGGACAGGCGTGCTAGAGTATACCGACGACCGACGGAGAGGTTCGCGCAATGCAATGTGCTGCAGGTGCCGCCGTTTGGAGGTGGGTCGGTTATGGTCTGGGAAGGCATCTCTTTATCGGGGCCTACGGAGTTGCACATCTTCGATGGAGGCACTCTTACAGCCGTACACACAGACATCCTCGGTTTCATAAGTGCCATGCCATATGCCCCCACATAGTTACTCTTCATCCCAATGCACATGACAATGCAAGACTACGCAAGGCCCAATATGTGAACGACTACCTTAGTACGGTTCAAATTACGGCGTTGGATTGGCCAGCATATAGTCCGGACCTCAACCCAATCAAACATTTGTGGGATATCCTGAAACGTCGAATCCGACAGCTGCAACCCCCTCCACGGACCCTCCCGGACCTGCGACAGGCACTGCACGACGTATAGGATCAAATCACTGTCCAGGACATTCGCCTACTCATCGAGAGCATGCCAGGACGGTGTCAGTCCATGCCAGAGGGGTCATACACGGGATTGAAACAGACCCAAGACCCCGCGGCCGTCGCCGTACGTACCAACATTGTGTGTTTGCAGCGCCGAACCTCCGAACCCTACTGCGAGACCCTTTGGCTGCACCTTGGCCTCACACTCTATCAACCTACGGTTCTGGGGAGGAATCCACCATGTTATTGCCATTGTCCAATAAAGTGTCTTCGCGTTGTTTTCTATCCTCCCTTCGCCACGTATCTTTGTGGTGCGTTTATTTTGACGAGATATATATATATATATATATATATATATATATATATATATATATATATATATATATATATATATATATATATATATATATAATATATATATATATATATATATATATATATATATATATATATATATATATATATATAAATATATATATATATATATATATATATATATATATATATATATATATATATAGTATATATATATATATATATATATATATATATATATATATATATATATATATATATATATATATATATATATATATATATATATATATGTATATAGTACACGGTTTTAAACACAACACACGTTGAGTAAAAGAGAAACGCTATCTCACACTTGCACAACAAGACTAGCACTGTGTGACGACAGTACTTTGACTACTTTCTCTACTTAGCATGCAGCTTCTACCCGGGACATGTGTGCACGTGCGCACAACAGTCAAACATCGCGTCACTGGAACTATGAAACGCGACAGTTCCATACACGTATTTTTGTAAATTTTTTTTTTATGAACTAGGGGATGGCAACTGACACTAAACTTAAGGATTATATAGCATACATACAGGTGAATAGAAATAATTAAAAAAAAAATCATTATGTTGAATGTTATCGATAATATCTAGAGCAAATAGGCAGTTCTGTAGTTCCTTATTGCCTATACACGAACCGCGATTTAATATATATATATATATATATATATATATATATATATAGTATATATATATATATATATATATATATATATATATATATATATATATATATATATATATATATATATATATATATATATATATATATATATATATATATATATCATATGATATTAGAATGATGGAGAATGGAAGAGAGTGGAGGGTTCCCTACCTATTATATGCGGATGGTTTGGTTTTGTGTGGTGAATCTGAAGAGAGTTTGAGAGTATTGGTAGAGAGATTTGGCAGGGTGTGTAAAAGGAGGGTTTTGAAAGTAAACATAGATAAGAGTAAGGTTATGATTGTAAGTGAGGACAGTCTTCGGTGTTAAGTTATGTTAGATGGTGAGCAGCTGGAACAAGTGTCTGAGCTTAAATATTTAGGATATATGTTAGATGAAAAGAGAACGGATGAGGAAGAGTGTAGTAGGAAATTTGGAAATGGCAAGAAGGTGGCTGGTGCAATTAAGTCGTTGTTGAATGTAAAGGGACTGTCTTGAGTGCGCTAGGGTTTTACATGAGGGTATGTTGTTACCTGTGTTAATGTATAGTAGTGAGACTATGGTCTGGAATAAGAAGTAGAGAAGTACAATGTGCTCAGATGGACAATCGTAGGGGCGTGTTAGGTATAAGAAGAATTGATAAAATGAGGAATGAACTCATTAGGCATTTGTGTGGTGTGAGGAAAGGGATAAATGAGATAATAAATGAAAGTACGTTGAGATGGTTTGGTCATGTGGAAAGGATGGATGATAGTCGGTTGGTGCTGGACATATAGCATGCTGGGAGTCAATCTGGCTGGAGTAATCAAAGAAAAGTGGTTTGAGACGGTAAAGGAATGCCTGGAAGAGAGAAATGGGAGTTTGGCAGAGGCGAGAAGAAAGGTGCATAATAGGAGTGAATAGTGGGGTTTTGTAAGGGGGTATGGTTGTGGCCCACCTAGGCCAAGGGATGAACCCCACACTGACAAGATGCCATAGTGAGGGTCCGTCGCCGTTCCATGAAGCTCTAGGGTGGATTTTCTGACTGCGACGAGTTCTCACTAGTAGGTATCAGTTGCATACCTGGAAGAATACACTTAGGTAGGCAGAGTCTTTATATATATATATATATATATATATATATATATATATATATATATATATATATATATATATATATATATATATATATATATATATATATATATATATATATGTATATATATATATATATATATATATATATATATATATATATATATATATATATATATATATATATATATATATATATATATATATATATATTATATATATATATATATATATAAATACATATATATATATATATATATATATATATATATATATATATATATATATATATATATATATATATTATATATATATATATATATATATATATATATATATATATATATATATATATATATATATATATATATATATATATATAACGAAAACATCGCAAACATATTTTAATAATTATAATAAAAAACCAATTTATTTGTATGAAAGGCTTGTTTACATTATATTTACCAAATACTTAATTTTAAAGCACATTCCAATTGAGTAATTTCTTAGGCCTACCATTTTTTTAAAATAAAGCTGTGGTTTTATAGATAAGTTTTAAAGGGTTTTTTCTTTAATATAAAATCTACACTTACTCCATTATGCATTATTTCAATTATTTTATGTATGCTAAATGCCACTTAAATAAAGTTATATAAAATTAATATTCAATATCAGAACAATCAGACACATTCGATACAAAGATTTCAAACAAACTGCCACAAGCCGCCACAACTTGTCGTACTTTTTCACACATTTCGTACATATTTACGGGAAGAGAACGAAAAGTTTCATATATTTTCGATTATAGGTAAGACAGACTACCCCGTTCCTTTAAAACTTGATATAAAAAAATGACGGCATTCGTCCGTCCGTAGCATAGAATTTTACTTGTAAGATTAGAGTAGGAGCGAGAATTTTTAAATGCATTCAATTATTATTATAGCTATTATTATTGTGGTTGTTTTTCTTTTAATTTATGATGCAAAATAGCTTCTTTTTTTAACTTTTATATAAAATTTTAATAATTTAGTATACTTTTACCCTTTAATTTCAATTATTTAAAACCTAAAAAATATTGGGTAGGAGCTACCTACCCGGCCTACCCTATATATACGCCCCTGGTAGGTATAAAGGAGGCGGTACAGATGGGCTTTCTTTTCAACTTGTGTCATATTCTCCTACTACTTTTCTGTTTCCGGTACATGTCACGCACATTACCCCCAGATGAAGAAAAATTAAAATTAATTTTAAAAGAGCATATTAAAGCAAAAGACGGGAAGAAGCTTATATTAAGTTCTTACTGTAATCCATTAAAACTGAGCTCGTGCTTCTCTACTGTGAAGTCGCTTTTGGATGGTGAGAGAAAACGTTGTGCACCGATTTCCATGTTCTGAAAGTGGATGTAACGCCTCTTATATCGGATACACAACAAATACCCTCAACATGAAAATATTACTATAATCCATTAAAACTGAGCTTGTGCTTCTCTACTCGTGAAGCGCTTGATGGTATAGTAACGTTGTGTACCGATTTCAATGTTCTGAAAGTGGATGTAACGCCTCTTATATCGGATATACAACAAATACCCTCAACATGAGAATGTCACAACATAAGTATAAGCCGAGTAAAGTATTTCAACATTTTAAAGAAGAACATAACAAAAATCCTGATAACAAAATAAAAGAAAACTTTTCCATCATAACAAGAAAGAATGATTTTTATGAATTGCGTCTAGGGGAATCATTGCTCTTAAGGAAACACAAACCAGTAATAAATATAAAATATAATGAAATGTCCAATTTTTTAAACATTTTTAAATAACAAAAAGTCAATGCATGTTAACTTTTCTAACTTTTAAAATTATTAATTTTATTTATTTATTTTTGTTATTAGTTTAAACTATATTTATATTATCAAAATTGTTAAAATCTAAAATAAAACTATACGGACGAAAGCTTGGTACGTTTATTAAATCAATAGTTTTATTTTATTCCAGAATAATATTGAAGAAAATTTCTTCTGTAGAAAAAGTACTTTCAGGAGGCTTGAAAAAGATCAAAATCGTATTATTATTATTATTATTATTATTATTATTATTATTATTATTATTATTATTATTATTATTATTATTATTATTATTATTATTATTATTATTATTATTATTATTATTATTATTATTATTATTATTTTTATTATTATTATTATTATTATTATTATTATTATTATTATTATTATTATTATTATTATTATTATTATTATTATTATTATTATTATTATTTATTATTATTATTATTATTATTATTATTATTATTATTATTATTATTATTATTATTATTATTATTATTATTATTATTATTATTATTATTATTATTATTATTTTAATATTGGTGATATTAAAATTCACTTGCTTAAAAGAGTCACATCTTTACCCACACTACGATTTGGTCACTTTTTACAAATAATCTGTTCCTAATAAATTCCTAAAGGAATGGTTCCATTTTTGAAGAGGGGAAAAAAATATGAGAAAAGAAATTTGAAATTATTTTCCTTTTCATTTTCATTCGATTGTTAAATTTTCAACAAAAAAAAAGTGCAATTGGGCGAGCTCTAAAATGTTGATTTCGATCCTTTCTAATATATTTCTTACAATTTCTTTTGTAGATCCATTTAGGTGACATACTTTAAGTACGAACATCTCGAAAACAAGCTTCGATATTAAGATATGTTCCAAATAAAGTTTTTTTTATGTCTTCTTTAAATAACTTATCAAGACGGTCTCAAAAACTGTATGTGTAAAACTTTTTATTTATTTATCGTACTTTGTTTTCGAGAAATTTGCATCCAAAATTTGCCATTTAATTAACACTACAAAACAATGGTTAGATATAAAGAAAATGATTGAAATATAAGTTTTAGAACTCGTCCAGCCACATTTACTGTGTTTATTTTAATATAACTCGGACGAAAATTGAAAACATTCC
>JABUQX010147204.1:27500-30663 GCA_015478945.1 Trachelipus rathkii
TTTCATCTATACCTGCAGATTTACCATTCTTCAATTTTCTCACTCTACCTATTACCTCCTTCTTACTAATGACCTCATCCTCAAAATACCTATTCCTCCTCCACCATCAAACTCACACACATTCACTATCACCTCTCCATTACTGCCAATGTTATGCAGCTTTTCGAGGTGTTCCATCACAACTCTTCTCACACTCATTTAATCAATTACGAAAGCACATTCCCTATTCATTACTCCAAGCAGATTCCCCTTATTCTTATTCTTAATCTTTCTCGCGTCCTCCCAAAAGATCTTCCTATTCCCTTCTAAGTCCTCAATCATCCTCCTTCCAAACTGTTCATTTATCTCTTTTTTCCTGCTACGTATGCATCTTTTAGTATTCCTTTTTCCTCCTTATATAATTCCAAACATCTTTCTTTTGAAATCTCATCATTGACTTTTAGTACACCATGCTTCTTTTTTACTTTTAACCACTTGCATCACCTCTTCATTCCACCACACACTATTAACATTCTTACTTACTACTTTAACACATCCACACACTTCTTTTGCACTACTGACAACCTCTTCCTGCATTTGCTTTCAAATTTGTTCAGTTTCAACTTGTTCACATTCAACGGATTTATTTGCAAGCGCTATTAAATACTTATCCTTATTATCTTGTTCACTTAACTTCTCACTCTTAGTTCTAACCACTTCCTTCCTCATCACCTTCCTCTCCATCCAAGCCCCAACTAGCTTAATTATACATAAAACAACATAATGATCCGATAATCTCATTCCCAACTCCCTCACTGATTTAACTCATCAGAATTGAAACTCCTTCTCTCCCCCACCCATTCCTTTCCACACCAGCACATACACATTTCACACCACATCTCTCATTTTCACCGTTTTCTTTCATCTTTGTTTCAGTCACAGCGAGCAAATCAAGTTTACTCATTCTAGATAATCCATCACTTCTCTCCTCTTTTCCTCATCATTTATTCCTCTGACATTCCATGCACTCATACAATTCATACATTCTCACAGAAAGATAGAAGGTCGCTTTCGGCAATCACGACCTTCTCCGAGGCATGAATTAGCATTCCTGGCAAAAGATAAGTGGTAGTGTGCAGCCAACCCAACTACCACTGTCCATTTAGTCGCCTTCTACTACACGCAGAACACACGCTGCGGGCAATTCTTTCTCCCCCATTTTTTTAGTTTTCTAGAAGAGGAATGTAGATATAAGTATGTGTATACGATATGTGAATACAAGGTGGTGTCTGTAAGTTATTGTCTATAGGAGGATGAGTGTCGATATGAACGCAAAAGAGAAAGTCGAATCATTAGCAACTGGAATTGTCATGGGAAACAATACACATCATAAGCCCAATGGAAGGCAATTTCATCGCAACGAGTGCGCTTCTCTACTCCTATATATATATATATATATATATATATATATATATATATATATATATATATATATATATATATATATATATATATATATATATATATATATAATAAAATATTTTTATACACTATATATACATTATACAAATGTATATATTTATATATATTTACATATATATATATATATATATATATATATATATATATATATATATATATATATATATATATATATATATATATATATATATATATATATATATATATATATATATATATATTGAAATTTGGAACCCAATTTCAACATCCTGCAGGGAGATCAATATGGATATCTATTTGACATACTGAAAATATTGGAACTATGCGATACCCCTAAAATATTAATGAAAAAAGGTAAAGAGGAAATTTATTTCATTTATGAACAGACTTTAATGCTAGAAATACTATAATACTGATACTATAATACAAACTTTATAGTACTAATACTAATAATAATATACCATTTAGATTAATATTTACACAAAAAATTTCCCTTTATTGCTTAGAAAACCCTCCTTAAAATTATTTCCATTGGTCTTTGCATTGAAAAGTTGGTGTAGATATTTCTTGATTCTATAAGATTCAAAATATATTTATGTTTTATTTTCTTTTGATAGCCAATTCAATCTTTTGAGGCTCTAGTGACCAATTTTTTTTTTTTTTTTTTTTTTTTTTTTTTACAGTTGTCACCAGTCACCACCACTCACGGGCAGAGCCCTATTCAAGGAGGGGGTCTTAAATATTAGTATCATCTTAGGCCTGGCATCGTACGCTCTGTGTAAGCTTCCGTTTCTGCAATAGAAGGAACGCCCAAAGTTGCCAAAATTTGTTTTTTTTATCATGCTGTGGAGAAAATGCTAATTTTTTTTATAATTTTTTTTTTAGGGGGCTCAAGCCGACGGTGGGACAGAGGGGGGACGAAATCCCCCCCGTCGTCCCCTGGTAGGCCGAGAGACCACGAGTTATTCCATCTTTATGGTTTACCCTGGGGTATCGTTTAGCTTAAAAAAAATCAATTTTTGGCAACTCTGGCGCTCCTTCCTTCCTCTCAAAAAAGATATTTATCATACAGTTTTGCAAATTTTTTTTAAAAATTTAAAATTTTTTAAAAGCGTTATTTTTTTTTTTATTATTCATCTATAAAAATGTCTCCTGATTACAAAAATGTTATTTATTTTCATGTAGCTGTTCATATATATGTTTCGGCTCATGTTAATAAATCCTTACGTTTTTCTCTAAATCATAAAATTTTAGGTTAAATTTTTACAACTTAGTTTAAATTTTTAAAATGTTTGGTAAAAAAAATTACTTACATTAATGGTAATATATTCAATGGAAGTTGAAGTTTTATAATGTCAACATTACATTCCGTTTTTTTATAATATATATATATATATATATATATATATATATATACATATATATATATGAATTCTTCTTTCTATATATATATATATATATATATATATATATATATATATATATATATATATATATATATATATATATATATATATATATATATATATATATATATATATATATAAGTAGTATGTAAAACGGGGCTACCAGCCCACCCCCTCGTTTCACTCGGAGGTGTCCCGGAAGACGCTTCGCTCCCCGTTTTACATACTACTTGTAAAGGTTTGTTTACGGGAGTGAAGTTGGAAAGATGTTTTGGTCGTTGAAGATGTGAAAATATATTTTTTTAATTTTGCTCGAA
>JABUQX010147205.1:0-5000 GCA_015478945.1 Trachelipus rathkii
CAAGTGTACTTCGATTATCGATGGGTGTTTAACCGTTTTCGCATTTATCGTGAAACCTTTCGCGTTTTCGTGCGCCGCTTCATATATATATATATATATATATATATATATATATATATATATATAAGCTTAAACGGTAGTAAAATCAAGTTATTTCATTTTAACCCTTTGATGCTTTTTTATCTCATAAATATTTCAGACGATTTTGACCCTTATAATACGAGTTTTTAAGGTTTATTTGGCATTTTCTAATTCACAGAACTTCGATTTTGTTAGCCAAATCGAAAAAAGTTTGAAATATTTTACAGTCTAGTTTTATTAGCTGTGCGAAGTGGATGCTTTTTGAAAATCTGCGAAAATGTTGCAACCCTTGCACTTGCAATTTTGAAAAAAAAATTAAAAATAGATAAATTGTCTTTTGAATGTTGAAAAAATACTTTTTATATGTTATAATGGTGTAATTAATGATTTGTTAAAAAAAAAAGTGAAATAACTTATATCTTGCATACTAGAGCCTAGTATATCTATGATGTATTAAAAACTCATGCGGAATAGGCTACGTATTGTTTATGTTTTTTTTTTTTTTTTTTTTTAAACGGAAAAATTATATTTATTTTTCATCAAAATGATACAGTTAGTGCTGTAAATAAGTAAATTTATAAATTTAACCAACTCAGTGGTAAATTATACCACTTTTCGATTTGGTGATGCATTTGGGTCTCTTACGGCAAGGGTATCGTCATATATATATATATATATATATATATATATATATATATATATATATATATATATATATATATATATATATATATATATATATATATATATATATATATATATATATATATATATATATAATATTTTATTATTTACATCTAGATACCTGTTCATAAACATATTTCAGTTTTACAAAAAAATATTTTTTATCAAAATGTCTTTTTCATATTGAAGATGATGACAGAGACCACAAGATGCCTACCAAGAAGGTACAATATATATATATATATATATATATAGTATATATATATATATATATATATATATATATATATATATCTATATATATATATAATATATATATATATATGTAAACAGAGAGAGAGAGAGAGAGAGAGAGAGAGAGAGAGAGAGAGAGAGAGAGAGAGAGAGAGAGAGAGAGAGAGAGAGAGAGAGAGAGAGAGAGAGAAAGAGAGAGAGAGAGAGAGAGAACATTTTTGTATTTACAGTATTTATTTCATATTCACAGGTAACTACTTTCCATCAAGGTGACATTATTATGCAGAGCCGGCCATCAACTTCGACTATCACTACAGAAGCATTTATTTTGCAGAGCAGCCCACCAACTTCGAGCATCACAACCCAAGCAGAGTCTGTGTCTGTGCATATGTTCTTGAACTAACAAAGGATATTCCTGAACACAAGAACTTCAAGGTATTTTATGACAATTGGTTTGCCTCCTTACCTTTGATAACTGCTTTGAAGAAAAGGGGAATTCTATGCCTGTCAACAATCAGACCAAATCGACTGAAGGGGGCAATTTTGAAGACAGAAAAGAAGCTAAAGTCGGAAGGTAGAGGAAACTACGACACTTGCGTAGAACAAAAGACAGACAGCGTTGCAGTGAAGTGGTTAGACAATAAGCCTGTGCATGTTATTTCAAATTATGCGGGCGTGGATCCAGTAGGTAAATGCCGTCGATGGGACGCTAAAGAAAATAAATATATCAAAATTCCACAACCCTTTGCCATCAATGAGTACAATAAATATATGGGGGGCGTCGATTTGTCCGACATGCTAATTGAATTGTACAGGACAGATTTTAAATCAAAGAAGTGGTATATGAGGATTTTTTTTTACCTGCTGGACTTGAGTGTAGTAAACGCCTGGCTGTTGTACCGCCGTGCAAACTTCAATAAGGGTAAGCTCTACCAGTTATGCAACTTCAAGGGCGACATAGCATCTGGGCTGATATGTGCCGGAACTAATAAAAGAGGAAGATCTTCAAATTCCCAACAAATTCCGAAAAAGAGAAAGCTGGTTGCTGTTCGCCCTGCAGTCTGTAAAGCTTGATGAGGTTGATGAGGTAAACCATTTACCAGATTGGGGTCAAGAAAGGAAACGCTGCAAGCATTGCATAAAAAACTATGCTAGAACAAAATGCATAAAGTGCGACGTATATTTGTGTTTTACAAGGGAGAGAAACTGTTTTATCGGTTTTCATTCAAGGTAAATATTTTAGCTATTGGGTATTTTACTCGCTATAAGCCTTCCACCGCTATGGTCTACTTCAAAGATCATACGGATTATTATTATTATTATTATTATTATTATTATTATTATTGTGTGTGTGTGTGTATTATTATTATGTGTGTGCTCTAAATTTATATATATATATATATATATATATATATATATATATATATATATATATATATATATATATATATATATATATATATATATATATATATATATATATATATATTTTCTTTTACGCATTTTTGTTTATATTTATATGTATATAATAATATATATATATATACTCTACTATATATATATATATATATATATATATATATCCTCGAACCAATAGTTAGTTTTATACACTCAGGTATGGTTTCACCCTTTCAGCAAATAGCATTTTCATTTCCTGCAAATTTATTTCAAAGCTAGTAAGATAATGTTTCTTCAACTTGTGTTTGTACGGACTTCGCCGAATTATTTAAACAGACCATATGTTATATATATATATATATATATATATATATATATATATATATATATATATATATATATATATATATATATATATATATATATTCAATTATTAATGTCTAAATTTGAATAAAAAGGAATTGCAGTTGATTTATTACCATCCTAACGCCGTATGATGCTTATTTGCATCCCCTTTTTTTGGGCATAGGGCATCAAAAAAAAAAAAAAGCCTTAGTAGAGGTCTAATGAAGATATTAAAAACAAAAAAAATTTAATTTATAAGCGAATTCACTCACTCGGCATCAAAGGGTTAAAGCATTTATTACATAGTTCAAAACTATATAGTCATTGAAATACAAATTTTTAGCATCAAATATATTTACAAATTCATTAAAACACATATATTTTAAAAAACATATAATGAAATAAATACAATAGACTCCACATAAATTAGAGTATGATGGTTTTCAGGGTAAAACATAGTTTTTATATAATTTACATTATTATATTTAAAAAATGAAAGGATATATTGATTATTCAATATAAATTTTAAATCCAAAGAATCAATCAGATGAACAATGCCAGAAATCCAATGTCCTCCTGTTGTAATGTGACGATGTGAAGTGTTGAACACGAAACCAGTATCCTTCTCTAGTTTCTCAGATCCTACTTCATTAATAGCGAAGACTCCTATAAATCGAGGTTCGTTTTTAAACACAGTTTTTATTTCTTCTTCATTCATCTTTAATAATTCAAAATCACGTTGCGAACTCTGTCAATTTCAATGAGCTGAGGATGTTCCAGATAAACCAGGACAGTGATGGGTGATTGTAGACTTCCACTAAAGGAGAGACTTAACCCTAATGTCCCCTTTCTCAAAATGTTTAAATGATTAGCGTTACAAGCTGAAAGGTCTGCGGTGAGATCGTAAGCATATAAATTACTATTCTTAGCGTATTCTTCAAGATCTATCCCTGTCCCACTGTCATTGCATGAAACAGTATTAGCTATTAGATCGTAAGGTTGCGTATAAATTGCGATCCATTGCTATATTTCATAAGTCCCGACATGGAGTTGACCGTTTTACATGTAGACTGATACCTCTAAGTCCAAAAGGGCGAATTTATAGGGTGACTTTTTATAATTCCCTGAGTATGCTTCATGTTCAACAATGCCTATTATTACTTTCTGAGGTAGATTACCGTTCACAATGTTAGGGATATTGATACTCGATAATCCCTGTGTAAAGTTAAACAACTTTGTTTCCACTCGTTTGATAGGATACTTTGCTGTAGTGTTCAAGAGATTTTCGATTTCAAATATCTGGGGTGTAACTTCACTTTCTAACATAAGACTTCTAACAATTTGTAAACAGGTTCAGGACATACAGCCGTTGCAGTAGGTTTACTTTTTATTTTAAGAGCGAATTTAGGATTTGAACGGGTTAATCGAATTCTAGTATCTACAGCTGGTAGAATAAGTCTTTCTTGAGAGAAGATGTCACCGTTTAAGCGTCCGTAAAATTCATATGTGCTCGGTGTTACCCGCTTTATCTATATGTGCCGCCTCGTCTTTGAAACTATAAAAACCGCAAGACTGGAGATGAGACTGTTTAGCATCGTCGGAATAATTTAATAAATGTTCTATATAACTTCTATAAGGATAATTTGCAGCTGACGCACCTAGTGAAGTTTCATTGAGATACACTTCAATCTGATTAAAACAAGTATACAGGAAATTGGATTCCGTGTATACTATGTGATCGTCAGATGATGGAAGGTCTGTACCATCGGGTTTCGTCAGTTTCGTTTTCAGATATAAAAGTACGTTGGATGGATCTAAATATTGATCCGAAGTACCTGGTATATTGAACTCGAGAGGGACATCGGTGTTGGTAATTGAGTGTATGGGGTTGATGCTGATGAAATTGGTTTCACTTACAATAATCTGGGTAGGGTTCATTGAGAAGAGATCCAGTTCACTCTTACAGCAGTCTGGACTAGAAGGATGGAGGAAATGCATCTTCTATAGGTGGGTGGTGATCGTATAATGAACGGTGCGGTGATTTAGCTTTTGGCGCTGTGCTGCAGTGGCAATATTATTTATGTAAAGATGCAGTTAGTAATTAAATAAATACATCATTGCATTTTTTTCTTTGAGGTCTTTAGTCTTAAGCTTTTTCTTAGCGCACATTTTCATACGTCTTCTTTATTCAGTCATCTTGCATGCTATTTTGCGCTTCATCATCAACATCTCATCAACACATCTATAATTCTGCTTTT
>JABUQX010147205.1:10000-12500 GCA_015478945.1 Trachelipus rathkii
TATATATATATATATATATATATATATATATATATATATATATATATATATATATATATATATATATATATATAAATATATAATATATATATATATATATTCCAAAGTTTAATAAACAATAAAGTTATTTTTCCACAAGAATGTGTGCTTCGGATAGGACAGAAGTGAAGGTCTGATAGACGTAAACTACGTAAAGATAAAGCGAATAGCCGGGGTGAGGGAGGTCCTCAGGGCTATTGAGCTGCCTTATTGAGTTATATCTTCAAGGTCGTAAAGTGAACATTACAAAAGGTAACAGTGAATCAGGGTTTGTATAAATAAAAATTAAGAAAATTTAAGTATAAAATAAAATGATTGCCTCATAGTGCAGAAAACGGGTTACTTGAAAAGAAAATACAAAGTGGTGTAAACACTTCATTAAAAAAGTTTACATTAACGTCACAACTACGAAATATTTTCTAGTTCGTGCAGTAATATTGCTCCTGTGGGCCCCGCCTCGCTTCCGGGCCGGGGGCACGCCTGAGGGCGCGGGCACCCTCGCGTTTGGTCTTGCCATCCTATGATCGTTTAAAGAGTTGAATCGTGATTCATCATACTGCGTCTTTCTCACCGCTTTTTTTCTTCTTTTTCAATTGGGAACCCAAGGGGAGGGTTTTCAGACTCATTTGAGGATTTGGGAACCTCAAAATTGAGATCTATGTTATTAAAAGCATGTAAATTTTTACTAATATCAGGGTGTTAAGTACATGTTTACTAATTCGTCCCCACCGGCTCTACAGTGTCATTTTCTACCCTAATCATCATTTTGATCAACACGAGATTTCTTCTTTTCCTTCTTCTTCTTTTCTACCTCATCTTCCTTCAAATCTTCTTCTAGCTTTTCTTCTTTTTAGATGGGACCCCCCTCAAGAGAAGGTGTAACTCATTACAGGTTACATAAAGGGCACAGCCTTTGAGGGCTGTGCCATAACTACTTCACACCCCTCTTCAAGATACCCGAAATGGGTCTTCACGCATCTCTCTGGGGTGATCTCCCTGTAGTGGGGCTCATCGCTGAAAATTGTTCGGTTATATGTAGTAAAGATTGAGATTATGTTGAACAAAACCAAATTTGTGAAAGTTTTTATATAAACATGAAAGTATCCCTAATGATAAGTCTACACTGTAAGCCTAACAAACGAAGGTATTTGCTTAATACTGAAAGGTAAGGATCAGGTTGAAGTTTTATGGACAGTTAGTTACCACCGTTGATAAGCAAATACTATGTTAGTGAAAACTGTTTATTCGTAAGTTAGGTATGTTATGTTCTTAGTTCCAATTAGCATTTATTAGTTTTATCGGGGCGATAGCATTGAATGAAACACGAAATACAAATACAAACATAAAATGATGAATGTAGTACCAATTCATAGTTCAAGATGCTGGTATCTTTGATAGTTTGGCCACTTTGTTAAGGAATTTTGTTAGATAATAGTGCTTTAGCTGCTGATAGATATGATTGAAAATCTGGGATAGGTTGAGTTTTGCTGTGTAATGAGGGGTAGGTTGAGAACTTATTCATAGGTCCAAATGTTAATGTCTTATTCGTAGTTCCAAATGTTAGTATCTATTGTAGGTTTTCGTCCATTGTAAGTGTTAGATATGTTAGGCTATGTTTAATTTCTGTTACGTTTTGTTAAATATTACTATGACAATGTGAAATTAACACTACTTTGTTAGAAAAATGATAAGTTTCGTAAGATATTACTGTGTTAACTGGTGATGATGTGTTAGAAACGTGAGCATAGGTTAAGTTTTTGATGAGTAATGTTAGGTTTACCCGAGAATTTTGCTAATGTCTACGTTTATTCATAGTTCAAAATGATGTTATATTCGATATGAGTGACACTTTGATGAAGGTAGTGTCAATTCGTAGTTCAAGATGCTGGTATCTTTGATAGATTGGTCACTTTGTTAAGGGATTTTGTTAGATAATACAGCTTTAACTGTTGCTGATATGTTGGAAAAGTGGGGATACATTGAGTTTTGTATGTCCTGTTAGCTACTTTACCTTTGATAAGTAGGGAACTTTGTGAATGTTAGCAGATTATTCATACGTGAGGTATGTTAGGTTTGTCGTTGTACATTATATTCTTAGTTCAGGTTATGATATGTTAGCTTTATTGATGTGAAAACTTTGTTACCTTCGCATATATTCGTTGGTCTGTATGATAATCAGGTAAGGTTATGATAAATGTTTGTTAAATATTACTATGTTAATGTAAAAATATCAATAATATGTTACAGATACGTTTGAAAAAACGTGAACAGGTTACGTTCTGTATGCGATGTTAGTTACTTTACTGTTGTTAAGTATGGAACTTTGTTAATGTTGACTGATTATTCGATCGTAAGGTATGTTAGGTTTGGCGTTGTACATTATATTCTTAGTTCAGGTTGATGATATGTTAATACTTATTGATGCTAAAAGGTACAAAATTCGCTTTTCTGTTCGTTAGTC
>JABUQX010147205.1:20000-22500 GCA_015478945.1 Trachelipus rathkii
ATCTCTTCGTAAACTAAACTTCGAATTACGCCAGCAAACGTACCTTTTAAAAAATTCAGTCTCCTGGTTAGACTACATAAGTCTGCTTCAAATCATAAAACGTAACTCTGACTCATTTTCCACTATAATTACCCAACGTCATAATTCCAAACTAAATAAATTAGGAATGATCCTGATAACATTATATTTAACTTTAGCAATCGCATCCTCACCACCCTTGAAAAACGCACCCTCTCTCTTGGTTTAGATTTCAAAATTCCCTTTGTGAAACAACTTTTACAACTTCTTCCTCCTATTTGAAAAACTACATATTTTTTTGTCGCCTTATGATATTCTTGGTAACCGGGCTGACTTCACTGCAAACTTAAGATCCTTGGCACATAAATTTTATCGGGATTTTAAACCTCCCAAATTGCCCCACCTCCTTTTTACCAAATTAAACTTTTCAACCTTAACGTCCCTCAAAAGCGAACCTGCAATCACAATTTGCTCCCCAGATAAAGGTAGAGGCGTTGTTATTATGAATAAGTGCGACTATATTCATAAGATGACCTCTTTGCTCTCGGACACTTCTAAATTTAAATTATTAAATACTACCAATATTCTCCCACATATCATACAGATCGAAGATAAAATCAACAATTTTTTACGCTCTCTTAAAAACAAAACCTCCTCACCCCTTCTACCCCCAACTTTATGTTTCATGGTTCCATCAGGCATTATTTATGGAAAACCAAAACCCACAAACCCCACCTCCCCTTCGCCCATTCTCTCAGCTATCAATACCCCTTCTTATAAAATCTCTAGAATTTTTGGTCCCACACCTTCTACCCCTAACCACTAATAACTGTACTTTGCCTGATTCTTTCTCCTTTGTTAAATACATTCAACCTCTTCATCTCTCTAATGTTACATGACTAGTTTTGATGTCACCAATCTTTTCACCAACATCCCTGTCCCGGAAGCCTCACAATATCATCTCTAACTCAAATTAACCTAACCTTTCTGCCTCCCTCAACCCTAACCCCTTCTATTTAATAAATTTTTTTAAACCTTTGCTACTAATAATACCATATTTACTTTCCAACTTAATCAATATCACCTCCAAACTGATGGCATGCCCATGGGCTCCCCCTTGGCCCCACCTTCGCTAACTGCTTCCTCTGTCACCATGAATCAACCTACAAAAGCTACAACTTCCTCCAATTCAAGCCCCCTAGTCTATAAAAGATATATAGATGACTGCTTTCTAATCTTTCATAATAAATCCCAATCTGACCTCTTTTTTAACTACTTAAACTCTAGACACCCTAACATCCAATTCACCAGACAGGATGAACAAAATAATTCCCTCCCCTTTCTGGACGTCCTAGTCCACCACAACTGTAATGGCTTTACTACTTCAGTCTATCGTAAACCCACCTCTTCACGCCTTGGCACGAATTTCCTTAGCTCTTCTTCCTTTAAACTCATTTCTAACTCAATCACTATTTATCTCCATCGTGCATACCATATCTGCTCAACTTGGCATTATTTCCACCTTGAAATAGTCTACCTTAAATCCTTTTTTAGCTTTAACTATTTCCCTCATTACCTTATTGATTCCTCTATACATAACTTTCTTTGGCATATCTTTAGACCTAAAACCCCCACCCCTACGGTTCCTAAATTACCAGTCTACCTCAACATCCCTTTTGTCGGTTCCTCTCACCCATCTTTAATCTTTGACCTTCATAAACTCCTCCTGAATTTCTTCCTCCAACTTCAACCTCATCTTGTTGCAATTAACCCCCTATCCATAGGTTCATTTTTTCGCCATAAAGATAAACTACCCACGTTAGTGAAATCTTCCGTTGTTTATAACTTTACATGTGCAGACTGCAAGGCCTGCTATGTTGGCCAAACAGGCCTTCAATTACAACTTAGAATTCATAAACACCTGGGCACATCTTTCCGCACTACCCTCCTTTCCAGCTCCCCTGAACACTCCTCCATCAGATCCCACACCTCCAACTTAGGTCACCCTCTTCGTTTTTCTGATTTTACCATACTTAGCTCAGCATCCTCTGACATTGATCGCAAAATCCTTGAATCCCTCTACATCAAACAGTTAAAACCCTCACTAAATTCCTCCCATTCTTCCATTCCTTTATTAATTTCTTAATTCCCCCCCCCCTCCGGTATAACTATGTAACTATTTTTAACGCTAACCAACCAAATTCTATCGATCTCTCACCTCTTAATTAATATAAATTTTCCCTTAGTCTATAACTTTGCTACTATTATACTAGGTGTGTTTGTTGTGTGATTTTGCCTTTTAACCATAATTCTGTTATTATTATTATTATTATTATTATTAGTATTATTTTTATTATTATTATTATTATTATTATTATTATTATTATTATTATTATTATTATTATTATTATTATTATTATTATTATTATTATTATTATTATTATTATTATTATTATTATTATATTATTATTATTATTATTAT
>JABUQX010147206.1:0-15000 GCA_015478945.1 Trachelipus rathkii
ATATATATATATATATGTAAATTTAACATGTTTAAACATGATTCTTGTTTCGAGCTCTTGGGAATTCATTTTCTACCCATTGATGCTACATTTCAAAAGTTTATAATAAAACTCATATGTGGAGTGTGAGGATTTGTGAGAAATGTGGCATCGTAGACTGCAGCGGATTTTCTTTGTGCGTCATTATCATCTGTCATCCTTTAAAGAGAGTTCAAATATAAAGTGACATTGTCGTCATATCGCAATTGGCTATTAATTATATTTTTGGGTGCATTGCAAATATAATAATTTTTTTGTGGGTAAAATAATAAAGTAAAACCTTTTTTTCAGATAGAGTTTATATATTATAATATACCCTCTTATTTTTTAGTTTATGTAAACTCAAAAAAATAACAATAATTTTATACAGATTACAGTTATCAAGAAAATTTGAAATTTAAGAATCTAGAAATTTATTAAGGAATTTTAAAAATATGTGTTAGCACATGTGTATAACAGTTTCCAGTAGTGATTTTTGCCTTTAAAATCTATTAAAACCAATAAAAACCACATTAAAACCATCAAAATAGCATAAAAACCCAAAAAAACAAAAAAACCATTGGTTTATTTGGTTTTTTAAAAAAAAAAAAAACAATGGTTTTTGTTTTTTGTTTCAAAAAACCATGGTTTTTTTTCCAACTATATATATATATATATATATATATATATATATATATATATATATATATATATATATATATATATATATATATATATATATATATATATATATATATATATATATATATATATATATATATATAGTAAATTTCTAGATTTGAATCAGTGCATTTTTCTTTAAAAAAATTTTAAGTTCAAAAATTTCTAAGTTTAGAAAAGTTAAGTTAAGTTTTTTAAAAAAATTGTTTAGTGGCAGAAAACTGCAGGCAAACTAAAGTTGGATAATAGGTAACAACGATATCCGATAACTTACGATTATCGGATAAAACAATCTATATCTGATAACATTACCTCAAAATGGACTATTACCATATATATATATATATATATATATATATATATATATATATATATATATATATATATATATATATATATATATATATATATATATATATATATATATATATATATTAGGGATGTACCGATACCAGAAAAGAGGCCGATACCGATACTCTATTTTTTTTAGGTGCCGATACCGATACCGATACTTTAATTAATATAATAAATACACAGTAATAAGATAGAACATTTGTGCACTGCTAGGCAACTCAAGATTGCATTCCCTGTACAAAACAATACTTAGTCATTTATAATTTCATATTTGGTTGTGCCCAAAGTATATTTATTTTATAAATTAAAAATAGTACCTTTAAGGAATAATAATTGCAAATATAATATTAATAACTTTTTTATGTTTGTGTTTATTTAAAAAATATTCCATTTCCATTTTCAAGTAAGTATTAACAAAGTTTAGCTACTAGCTTTTATGTTTTAACATGATTACAATTTACAAGAAGATTCTTTAACTAGCTACAATATAAAGAATAAAAATAATGAAAGAAGAGACCTCAATTAATCAGCCGAAAAGTTAAAATAAAAAAACGCTATTACTCAAACATGACATAATAAAATACTCCTTTAAGATAGATATCATTCAATACTCAAATTCAAAAATTCACAAATTGTGATGCAAAAACATTAAGCTTTCACTAGTATCTGGCGAGGGCTGTTCCTTTTGGGGTGTTTACATTCCTACCTAACCTACTCTATAAATGCACTCTCACTTCTCAGGCTGATGAGAGGTGCAGTCAGTAGTACTGGCACGTTGTGTGGAGAACTTGACAACTTATTTTGAAGTTCATTCTAGGCAGCATCTCATGTTTTCATAGCTCATCTCCTCTTTCACAGACTGCAAATTTGAATTATCTTTGCTCCTTAATGACTGTCTCTTCAGTTTTGATGAGGTTCCTAATTGGCATTCCTTTGAAGGTGAATGGGATGTCAATGCAATTTCGGCTATGAACTTATCAAAGTCTAACATATCCAAATCCTCATCTTCAGTAGGTTTGCTGAAAAGCCACCATCGTCACTCTCAGTGCTGTTGCCAGGGGTTGCAGATAAAGCGGCTTCCTTACTCTCTCTCTTTTTTTTTTTTTTTTTTCTAGGGGCAAACTCCTCAGTTATGCTATTTTAATGCATTCTAGAAGTGGTTCACCGGTGCCATTCTTGCTGAGGTTTCAAGCAAGAAATTCATATTAAAACCTTTTCTTTATTTTTTTTTACAGTTGTCACCGCCGCTCCGGGCAGAACCCTATTCAAGGAGTGGGTGTTGAACGCCCCAAAAATCCATCTAACGCAAATTACGGGTGAGCACAGACGCAGGCTAAAGTGAGGAAGTGCAGTGGTAGAAACCTGAATGATGGAAGAAGATTCCACAGAACAGAGGTGGCAGGAAAGAAGCAAGCGGCGAACAGTCTGGAGTTACTAACATCAACACAAGACTCATGTGCCGACATGGCACCCCTTGTGCTACGAGGGCGTCGTAAAGGTGGTGGTATGCGGGAAGTTTCCTCGAGCACTTGCCTCTACTGTACCTATAGAAAAGGGATAAAGCACCAACATCGCACCGCAAATATAAAGGGTCAAGTGAACTAGAAAGTACAGGACAGTTTATAAGTCTTTTGGCCTTTGACTCGACCCTATCCAAAAGCCGGATGAAACCAGAGCCCCGCCCCCCACAGATATGAGAGCAGTATTCAATACAAGGGCGGATGGGACCCTTGTATAAGGTGGGGTAACTGAGAAGAGGAAAAAGTCTCACTAAACAGAACTCCCAGTTTCTTTGAGGCCCGCCCTAGCAACCACTGTGATTTGAGGTTTTCAAAACATTTTTATGTTAAGGCCAAGGATGTTTATATTGTCAACAGGAGAGACGAGAGAACCGTCGAAAGAGATAGAAAAGTTAAGTGTCTTAGAGAGAGATTTGTTGAAGTTGGAGTTTTTAAAGAATTAAATTTCACAAGCTTGAGACGACACGGAAATTCTATATAGATCAGCGAGAATAGAATCGGAATTAAACGAAGGCAATTTTAAAGTAAAGGGAGCAGGGTGATATGAGTTGAAAAGATGAAAGTTGATCATCGACATATGAGTGGATGAGTTAGATGTGCAGGTGAAAGATCATTATTGAAAAGTAGGAGATATTAGGACAAAACCCTGAGGAAAACCACTATTGACAGAAAAAGAAGCGTCCCATCAATAACAGCAAACATTGAGCGATTTGAAGCTAGGCACGTAAGCAAAGAGAAGAAGAGCAAAGGAGGAAGCTTGGGGAGGAGCATTCGGCGCCTGCCATACCCGTTAAATGCTGGATATGTCAAGCGCCACCACACAAGTCTTCCAGTAGCTCAGGGCGGAAAACCATAAATCTGTTAAATAGGAAAGTATATCATCAGTAGACCTCGAGCACAGAAAGCCGTACTGGTAATCAGAAGAAGGGAAAGAGACCAGATGATCCCAGAAGTGAGAGTTGAGAAGGGTTTCAAAAATCTTAGAAAGAATACAAGTGAGAGCTATGGGGCGATAGTTAGAAGGAGGATCAAACAGCATCATTTTGGAATGATTTGGACATATCACGCTTCAACACTGAGGGAAAGTGCTGGTATTGAGGCATAGAGAATGTAGTTGAACGAGGGGCGGGGTCAGCAGCACGGAAGCACACTTCCTCAAAACTCGAGAGGGAATCCATCCGGGCCACCGCCTTCCTAACGTTCTTAGATTTCAGGAGCTCATGCACCAGATAAATGAAATGACAGGTAAAGGCATGGGGCTGAGAGGAGAAGGAAGGAATACCAGATCATCAGGGTCGAATTAGGAAAAATAGGAGGCTAAAGAGATGATTGGCCTTCGGTGGTGTGCTCTTAAGTCATCAGAGCGAATAAGAGGAGAAAAGGATGATTTACAGAAGTTGTTAGAGATGTTTTTGGCAAGTAGAGAGATTTGTCAGTAGGAGAACCAAGGAGGTCCAGCGCATTTTCGTTTAATGAAAGACCGCTTTGCTCGTCGTATCCCTGCAACGATTTCTTGCTGAATGAAAATTGGCAAAGTGATAGGAGAACGAGAATTTTTCCACCGATAAGTATTGTCTCTAGCCTGAATGGACGGGAACAAGCACCTCGAACCAACTGGTTTAGGAGAAAGATTTAGTCGAAAGGAATGAACCTGCTCATCCCATTAGCAATTACAGTTCCCACTTTATCGCAGAGATCTGAGGCGTCTTAAAGCAGGTCGCTTCAATTACTGTAGTTCAGCTGACAAACAACCACCAATGCTTCCCAATCCGGCCCGATCAAGTGTGAAAAACCGCATAGAATGGATGGAGATCATTGGAGAAAGTAGAGATATACATGATATAGGTTGTGGTCAGATTTACCGGTAGGAGCGAAGGAGGTGTATTTATAGAGAGAAAGGACTAGTGGTGAAACATAGGTCAAGTGTGTTCAAGAATTGGTTGGGACGATCCAGAATGTGTGAGGTTATTTAATCAGTTGCTCCAGATCGTTAAGAATACTGAATGATTCGGCTTCCTCCAAACTAAATCAGTACGAGAGGAACCCAACTCAGTTTTGTTTACATTGAAATCCCCTAAATAGAGGACCTCAGTATTTGGATGAAGATATAACAGTCTCGTAAGAAGTAGTAAGGTAATCAAAAAAAAGGCGCGAAAATCTGTTCTGTTAGGAGAACAGTAGCAAAGCGTATAAGAATATTGTAGTAGAAGGAAGAAAGATTTTAAACACAGAACATCAAAGTTAGGAGTTAGAGATTCTCAGAGACGATATTTATAGGAATGTTTATATTTACATAAGCACATACTCCACCCTTCAAACGGAATTATAAAATAAGTCATAGTTGGATATATTAAACGATTGGACAGATTACCAGCCATCTGGGTCTCAGACAGGAGCAAAAGAGGTTTAGAGTTAGAGGTAGTATTCCATGGTTGCAGAGTTTAGAGTGAAAGCCATTGATGTTGGTAAAGTCAAAAAGAAAGCCACGCCTGTGCAAATCTGCTATCATACACGCACCCGCACACGCACACAATCACAAAAAAAAAAAAAAAAAAAGGGCGAAACAAATAGACCAAAACCAAAGGAGAAATTAGGAAAATTTATTCGTACGCTAAAACCTAAATTTAAAACGGTGAAAAAACCCTATTTACAGCAAAATATCTAAAATATGAATAATCAGAAAGTTTAAAAACACTCACGCACTCACACTCTCTCGAAATTGCGTACAAAAAAAAAATACTATTGATCAGCTAAAAAGAGTAGATAAATCTGTATAAATTATAATAATGGCTGTTCAAATAGGTAAATTTTATAAGGAGCCCAGTTGGAGGAAACGCTAAAAATCTAAGTTAAAAGAAATCGAAGAAAAAACCTTAACTCGGCACTAGCTATCTATATCCAGAACTGAATTTATTGTGAGATCAAGACTGCAATTTTCACCCAAAAAATTAAAAAAGTATCGGCTAAGTATAAATATTTAATGATGCGATAATGAAATGGCCGATACTATGATACCAAGTACTATCAGCACAATCTAATATATATATATATCTATATATATATATATATGTATAATATATATATATATATATATATATATATATATATATATATATATATATATATAGGCCAGGCATGTAACTAGAAAACTATAACATCTACAGGAAAATAAATAACATTTTTTATTTCAACGTAAGCAATTTCATCGATGAAACTTTTAAAAAAATTATTTTATTCTAATATTTATTAATAACATAAATATTAGTATAATCTTAGATCTAGCAAGCTTACGGTGTGATTGACCTTGAATCTGCATTGTTAATTAGAGGCCAAGGTTACCAAATAGTATTTTATTTTGCGCTTTGGAGAAAATGTTGTTTTCTTTTTATATCCTTTTAGGGGGTTCGAGCAGACGGAGGGACAGAGGACGAAGTCCCCGTCACCAGTAGGCGAAGACTGACTGTATCTTTAAGTTTTACCGTGCATTCTTTGGTTAAAAAAAAATTCAACATTTGGCGCCTTTGCGCGCTTTCTCGGTACTTTGAGCTGCTTCGTAATTCTCAAAAAACGATGCTTATCATACAGCTTTCCATCATTTTAATAATTTTAAATTTTTCAAAAAGCGTTATTTTTTTTTTTTTTTTTTTAAACATGGATAAAAATGTCTCTGATTAATAAAATGTTTTTATTTTCTTGTAGCTGTTATAGTTTTTAATTTACATGCCTGATCTTCGGGATGCTGTATATATATATATATATATATATATATATATATATATATATATATATATACATATATATCTCTCTCTCTATATATATATATATATATATATATATATATATATATATATATATTTGTCGATACTGTGTACTGTAACTAGTGAAATATATTATACCCTCACAAGGCTAGCACTAGTTCCATAACCTCTAAGTTTCCTGATACAAACTGGTATAATAATGTAAGTAATTTAGGTTAGGTCCAAGTTATATTGCCTGTTACAGTACAGTATCACAATATGCCATATATATATATATATATATATATATATATACTTCTTTATATATATATATAAATAACATATATATATATATATATATATATATATATATAGTTGTATATATATAAAAAAGTTTTATTATAATTTTATTTAAACAAGAATATACATTATGTATTGAATAAGAAAAACTTATTTTCAATTTATAAAAATTTGATTTAATTATTGAATTATTAATTTAAGTTTAATAAACGTACGTCAGCAGTGTAATGCAGGTTCTTGACCCTGCGCACTGTGATAAATCTGTGTCCAATTCTGCGAGCGTTGAGGTATGTTGTCTTTTTATTTTAAAAATAGATGTTCTGGAATATGAAATATTTTCATGTTATGTGTATATTTATACTTATTCGGTAAAAAATATAATATAATAAAAATATATATATATATATATATATATATATATATATATATATACTAATATATATATATATATATATATATATATATATATATATAAATATTTCATATATATATATATATATATATATATATATATATATATATAAAACCTAACCTTTTAAATTTTAATTAAATATATATATATATATATATATATATATATATATATATATATATATATATATATATATATAATAATAATAATATGTATATGTATATATATAATATATATATATATATATATATATGTATAAACTTTCTAACCTAACAAATTTAATTAAATATATATATATATATATATGTATATATATATATAATAACTATATATAATAATAATATATGTATATATATATATATATATATATATATATATATATGTATATATATATATATATAGGACCTTATCTGTTTACGACTCTGTCAGTTTTAAATTTTTATATATGTTTTTTTTCTATTTTGTGATCATCTAAGTCTAACTTTCAATTTCAGTGGTAACCGACATGATTCGAAAATATATAGGACTTTTTACGTTTTAACTCCGTCAGTTACTAATTTTTTTTTTTTTTTTTTTTACTCAGGCCACCCAAAAGTGACATAAAGATGGCGGAGTCAGGTCTCTCAGCCTTCCGAACTCTGGGGTGGTTATTTCCCCTGTTCGGGAAGGTCTCGGAACCCCACTCTTTCGGTATTTGGTGTGGGGACCCTCCGCCTTACCTCCCTACGGGATTTATGGAAAACGTCCCCCTCTGTCCCCGTCGGCTCTAGGCTAATTTTTTTTTTTTTTTTTTTTGCCGTTTTTTTTAGTAATTTTTTTTACATTTTATAATAAGCCTTATACGCTGATTCCAAATATGTAATTGGTTTTTCTGTAAGTGTCGTACTTTTTGAGATATTTAATTTATGAAAAAAAAGTTTTTTTTTTTTTGTTTTTTTTTACATTTGTGTAATAAACTTTATATTTTTTATTAAAATATTTAATTGTTTTTTTTTTTAAGTGTCGTACTTTCGAGATATTTCATTTTTAAAAAATATGTAACAAAATGTGATTTTAAAATTATTTAAAAATACTTCGAACTTTTGAATCACGTCCGTTACCACTGAAATTCATTGTTGGTATCATATAGTAGCAATATATTAAAAAAAAACAAAAAAAAATTAAAACTGACGGAGTCGTAAAACAGAATAGGACATATATATATATATATATATATATGTATTTTATATATCTTATTATATATATATATATATATATATATATATATATATATATATATATATATATATATATATATATATATATATATATATATATATATATATATATATATATATGAAAGCCAGCCTCTAGAAGAGCCACAATCCATATCCCCCAAAAACTACAACAGCTACCGGGAAAGGAATACATTGCTGGAATCCTGGCAAAATATAGTGACAGCTGTAAAAAAAAAAAAAAAAAAAAAAAAAAAAAAAAATCATCTCGAAAACTACAAAAGCTACAGTGAAATGAAATATACATTTTTGGAATCCTTGTAAAATTTTGGTTAAGGAAAATGTAAAAAAAATTTTTAAAAAAATTAAACATAAAAATTGGCTATTTTTTTGGTGGGGTGCTGGGACATAGTATATATATATATTATTTGTAAGGTATTACACGGCAATTTAGGGGCTCGAGCCGACGGGAACAGGGGGACGTTTTCCATACCCCGTAGAAGAGGGGCGGAGCGCGACACCAAATACCAAAGAGCGGGGTTCCGGAGACCCGGAGGGAGGGAATTAGTCCTACCCCGTAGTTCCCAGGAAGGCGACCCCGACTCCTGCCATCAGTGCGGTATACCCTGGGATTCTTTAGTTAAAAAAAAAAGCAAAATTTAATAGAAAGTCTATTTATTTTAACAGTAACCAATAAAGGTCTCTAAATAGGCTTTCTCATCATATTACTATAATTATTAACAATAATATTTTTATTTTTATTTTTTTTATTTCCTATCCAAAATTTTACGAGAACCACAAATATTCACTGCTCTATAATATATAATAAATTGGATATATTCTTTCTTTTTCCGCACTAAAATTACAACATTCCAACAATGTTTTCCCTTTTCCTGAGTAGCTGCTGTTTTGAGATATGGTTGGTTCTTCTAGAGGCTGACCTATATATATATATATATATATATATATATATATATATATATATATATATATATATATATATATATCTATATATATATATATATATATATATATATATATATATATATATAAATATTTTATAATTGTTTACCAGGGTTTACGTTTCGTTCAAACAACTTAGCGCAAGCGATTTCAACATAACGGATATTTGTGGTTTAAACTGGATTTCCTTATATATAATATATAATAATATATATATATATATATATGTATATATATATAATAACCATATATATATATATATATTAATAATAATATATATATATAAATATATATATATATATATATAGTAATATATATATACTTTCTGCTCTATAATAATAATAATAACTATATCCAGTGGGACTCTAGTAGCTTTTATAACCATTACTCTCTCTCTATCTCTCTCTCTCTCTATATCTCTATATATATATATATATATATAATAATAATAATATAATATATAATATAACTATATGTATAATATATATATATATATATATATATATATATATATATATGTATATATATATATATATATATATCATATATTTAGCTTTTTCCTATTAAATATTTTTCTATGTAAATGTTTTCTATGTAGACTTCACGCTAACTTTTATATAATATTTCAAATTATCATTTATTCTCTTATTGTTTTAAATTATTTTAGTAATATTTTAAATATTTTATGTGCTTTATTAAATATTTTTTATTATAAAATATTATTTATTATGTATAGTATTTAAACAAATCATTTATAAACAGTATTTATAAAAAAAAATATTTCCAAAAATTCACAAATACCATATCCGCCTTTCCCTTTGGGCACGAATTAGTCCTATTTTTAATGTGTTAAAAGCATTATTTGATGGCTATTCTTCCCTTTTCGTTTCAATTTTATAATCTTTTATATTTATTATGTAATAATTTATTTATTTGACCAACTTTCATAAAAAAATATGAAAATATTATCGAAACATTGTGAAATTTGCAAATTAAATCCGTTTCTAATGTCAACTCGTGCTGAGCACGAGTAGCACGACTCAGGGTTGGGGATTTTTTTGATTTTTTTAGAAAAAAATCAAAAATCGATTTTTTTGATTTTTTTGATTTTATTGATTTTTTTGATTTTTTTGATTTTTTTAGATTCGTGACGTCATGCGATATATATATATATATATATATATATATATATATATATATATATATATATATATATATATATATATATATATATATATATATAATAAATAACTAATATATATATAAAAATATCATATATATATATGTATAACATATATATATATATATATATATATATATATATATATATATATATATATATATATTTCCTAATTAGAAATTACCAATCTAATCAAAATAAAATATATATTTTAATTAGATTTTATAAAATGTTCTTTAATCGTAATTTTCATTAGGAGCTATTCCGTTGAAAATTTTCCACCCCCTCCATCAATATTCTTCTTGTTTTTGTTTTTTTTAAACGTTTTCGGATTACCAAGATTTAATATTATCACAAACTATTTATTAAATATTTATATAAGATGCATTTAAAAGTCAAAACCCGATAAAAAAAAAAAAATAATAATAATTTACTAAATAACAAAAGTACATTCTAAAACTGTTTTAAAAAAAAAAAAAAAGAAGATTTTTTTTGAAAAATGCATGACAATAACAACATTCAGATTTGTAGACACGTGGAAAACGAAGAATTTTGGGAAGTTTCGTTCATTTTATTCATTAATTTATTTTATCATATTTAACACGTAATTAACCTTAACTGTAGTCACATGTTAATATTCCAAATTTTTTTTATTACCTATTTTAATGATTTTAAACCAAAAACCTTATTAAATATAAAACATTGAAAACATGATATTAGCGTTTTTTCGTGGAATTTCGCTCAGTCTCCATAAGCATCTTTCATTCGACATCATTTTAAAATTGGAGTTGGCTTTTGAGAATAGCGGTGGCAAGTTGTTTAAGTGTGGAAAATTTAATTCTGAAAACAAGTGATAACAAAATATACACAATTGTTTTTTTTTGCGGTGGTTGTGAAATTATTTACAAATAATTTAAGATTTGCGTACCTTTCTTTTTATATCGTTTGATTCTTGGTAAGTTAGAACTTTATTTGAGCATGATTTATTAATCTTGAGCTTGTGTGTGTGTGTGCGCACGTGTTAGAAGATAACGAGACCTAATCTCCTTTCTAGAGCAAAGCATGAATGATAATAAATAGCTTAATCATTATAATGATTGTGATCACCATAATAATAGTTGTAATAATAATAACTATATAAATAATTATAGTAGTAATAAAAATATTTTTATTAAAAATAATAATTTTATAATAGTAGTAAGAATTATAACAATTATATTAAAATTGATATTGATAATGGTACTATTAGTAATAATAACTAAAATAATAATTTTAATAAAAATAATATAAATAATAATAATTAAAATAATAATTTTAATAAAATTAATATTAATAAAAATAATTAAAAATAATAATTTTTATAAAAATAATGTTAATGGTAATAATTAAAATAATAATTTAATAAAAATAATATTAATAAATATTATTAATTAAAACAATAATTTTAATATTAATAAGTATATTAGTAACAATAAATTTTTTTTAAATGATAAAAATAAAAAAATAATATTAATATTGATAACATTAATAATTAAAATAATAATTTTAATAAAAAAAAACAATATTAATAATAATAATAATAATATTAATAATAATAATAATAACAATAATAATAATAATAATAATAATAATAATAATAATAATAATAATAATAAATGAATAATAATAATAATAATAATAATAATAATAATAATAATAATAATAATAATAAAAATAAGAATTATAATAATAATGATAAGAATAACATAATTAATAATAATTTTATAAAAATAATTTTAATAATAATTATTTTAATAATTTTTTTTATTTTTTTAATTTTCACGCATCTTAAGTTTGGCAAAACCAAATTTCCCTCTTGCATTATATTTTTTTTAAAACTTTCGCGTAATAATTTTTTTTTTAATTTTTAAGCATCTTACGTTTGGCAAAACCAAATTTCCCTCTTGCTTTATAATTTTTTTTTAAACTTTCGCTCAACATAATTTTTTTTAAATTTCAAGCATCTTACGTTCGGCAAAACCAAATTTCCCTCTTGCATTATAATTTATTTAAATTTTCGCGTAACAAAATTTTTTTTTAAATTTTGGTCATTTAACAAGAGGTCATATAAGTTTTAAATCTCGGATAAAATTTAATCGTATTTTTACTGCATGGCAGACCTGATTAACTGCATGGTATATTAGTTCCCATGGTATCGCAATCTGTATTTTAAGCTGCCCGGTAAAAATTTAGCAATACTTTGGATTTGTGCCCATTTCATTTTAGTTTTCATCTTAGAGGCACGGTCGAAGCGAACATAATTTTATTGTATATTTATTTTAAGCTGCCTGGTAGAATTATATTAGATTTCATTTTAAAATGCATGGTAGATCTGACCCTAATTTTATTGTATATTTATTTTAAGCTGCCCTGTAGAATTTTTGTGCTCATTTTTATATTAGTTTTCATTTTAAAATGCATGGTAGATCTGACCCTAATTTTATTGAATATTTATTTTAAGCTGCCCTGTAGAATTTTTGTGCTCATTTTTATATTAGTTTTCATTTTAAACTGCATGGTAGATCTGAACCTAAGTTCATTGCATTTTTTTAAGCTGCACTGTATTTTAGAGTAAACTTTATCGTATATCTTTCTTTTTTTTTCACCCACATTTTTAAACATTCATTTTCTTTTGGAGATTTTAAAATATATGTATTTAGTTATCTTTTGATTTTTTCTTCATGATGAATACAAGCTAAAGTGATTTTATGTTATATTTATTTATATAATTTTTCGCTGCCACGTCCGATCTCTTTTTAACTATATGTTATTTTGCTCTTCTACTCCTCAGGCGTGGTAGATGGTGGTATATTTTAGCGTAAATAAAAATTCCGTTGCGATCCATTTGGCCTTTAATTTATAATACCTACAAAGAGGTTATAAAATATATATATATATATATATATATATATATATATATATATATATATATATATATATATATATATATATATATATATATATATATATATATATATATATATATGCCATATTTATAGGAGTAAAAGTATCGGTATCGGTATCGGGTATCGGCAAAAATTTCGGTATCGGTATCGGCATCGGTATCGGTAGTGAAAAAATTGTGAGTACTTGTATCGGTATCGGTATCGGACGAAAATTTTGGTATCGGTGCAACACTAATATATATATATATATATTTATCCTCCCCACCGATTCAAACAGATTAGGAGTGGAGTTTGGAACATGCATTTTGAAAACAGAATAGTTTAGTAGAAGAACATGACATAAGTCGAAATGAAAGCCCTCTCATACCCCCCAGGTGCGACACCGCCATGGCCAAAATCCCCACTGAAATTTCACAAAAACCTTGAGTCATCCTCTGCGGTATCACATTAATGTCAAGGTTCATCCCATGGATGGGACAGTCCCACAACCAAGCGCCCCCCCCTTCCCTCACAAAACAACGCCATCCACTTTCATTATGCACCATTCCTACAGACACTCTCTAAATGACTCGATCCACTTTTCTTTGGTTTCTTAGCTTAGCAGGTCTATTACCAACACCCGCTTAACCAACCGACAATCAATCATCCTTTTATATGACCAAACCATCTCTCTCTCTCTCTCTCTCTCTCTCTCTCTCTCTCTCTCTCTCTCTCTCTCTCTCTCTCTCTCTTCTCTCTCTCTCTCTCTCTCTCTCTCTCTCTCTCTCTCTCTCTCTCTCTCTCTCTCTCTCTCTCTCTCTTCTCTCTCTCTCTCTCTCTTCTCTTCTTATGCAGTATATTATTATTATTATTAGTTATAGTTAGCATATAAAGTAGTAGTATGAGAGTTATATATATATATATGGTTATAGTATATATATATATATATATATATATATATATATATATATATATATATAAGCTATTAATTGCTATAAGATAGAGAGAATGAAAATCTTTGGGTAAAGGAATGACTCCTCCTCTTAATCTTTGTATCCAAAATATTCATCAAGGAACCCTTTCAAAACAAACTTCACTCTTTCTTTCTGGCACCAGCCAAAATGTTCTTCCCCAATCCCTTTCCCCCCCAACTCTTCCTCCCTCGTCACAAAACTCCCACGAGCTTCCTCCACCCTCCCGGAGCCTCGACTTCCCCTTCTCTTATACGTATCAAAAGCTAGACTTTTATTAAACTCTCATTACAACAAACAAGTTCGCGTCTGAAAGCATTGGCGTGGCAAATGAAACAAGAACAGAGTTAATTAGAGCTAATTCGCCCTCCCTTAATCGTCGGAGGTGAAGAGTGGCTTTTGGGGGGAGGGATGAAACGGAGGGCGGGGGGGAGGGGGCAGGGGTATATGGCGTAGTCATACCGTAATAAACGACTACAATTTACAACGCGTTTAAATAAATTTAATAACAAGGTCGAAACCATTATTATTATTATTATTATTATTATTATTATTATTATTATTATTATTATTATTATTATTATTATTATTATTATTATTATTATTATTCTTATTATTATTATTATTATTATTATTATTAAATATTTATTATTATTATTATTATTATTATTATTATTATTATTATTATTATTATTATTAAATATTTATTATTATTATTATTATTAT